>ML827279.1:24676-61870 GCA_009831015.1 Picea engelmannii | reverse complement strand
TCCATATTTGGATTTGTGGGATGTTGAACCCATTAAGAAGCACAAACCGAAAAAGAGAGAGTACAACGATACATATATTCCAATGAAACCTATGCATAAGATCAAGGAATTATACAATAAAAATGGAGACACTTTTATAGGGAATAAATATATCACTGCATTATATTAATGTAAATGAAGAATACAACCTATGCGTTGATGTTACAAGGTCCCTTCCATTGGCCCTTTTCTTCAACACAGACACACCTTTTCTCCAATTCTTTTGATGAAGAGTATTAACAACCTCACTTGGATAGATAAAGCAAAGCTATCAAACGTATAACCTTTTGCAGAATTCTTCATGCATAAGCCAGCATAAATTTTCCCATGAGAGATCCCTATTTATATAGAGTGAATAGGGATGGATCAAGAGATTAGGACGATCCCACTAAATCAGATAAGCGAGTGAGATCCAAATCGATCGGAGGCCACCTCATCCTTCCGTATATTCCATTCTAGAACCTTCGATAATTTCATCTTTTTTGTTTTCTTGAGCATTGTCGCACCCTAGACACAAGCAACCTGTGATGACGTCGCAGTCCACTATGGTGTAACATGCAACGATTAGGGACTTCCACACCCTTATCATTTGGAAAGGTGTTACTATATTCTTTGGTACGTTTTTTTAAGAAAGGAGAGATGATTCTATTTCCTAGGGATAAAGTCTTATTTCTTCAGTAGCTTCAAGGAACATAGGATTAAACAATACACATGCCATTGATGATCATGGGGGTGACCAAAATAATGTGTAACACATAGGTTCAAATGCTAACTTGGACTCTAATTCAAATCTAGGGAAGGGAATATGGATCATTGATGCAGAACCTAGTGTCACCATTGCTACCAAAAAATTCCTGCTAGAGGAACTGGAGGAGCCTGAAGAAGGGGAGCATGTTTTCTGGTCACAAATGTGCGTAAAGGGAACCCCACTCCATTTAATTTTTGACAATGGTAGACAGAAGAAATTGATCTCAATAAAGATTTTAAAGAGGTTTATCTTGACAATGACGCAACATCCTCATCCATACACCATCGTTTAGCTCATCTATGGACGAGTCATTTGTGTCAACCAACAATGTTTTCTGTGCTACGACATAAAACCCTTCAGAGATGAGGTATTATGTGATGTTGCCCCACCTAAATTTTGTGATGTGTTTTTGGGACAACCATATATTTGGAAGTTTCATGTTGTTCATGAATCTAGGCCCCATAGTGTCATTATTACTTTGGGAGATCAACTCTACAGGGTACCAAAGGTAGTCCCAAATATTTCAGTCTATTTGATCTCTACAAAGTAGTGCAGAAAGATAGTTTCTTAGACTAGGATATTTTCCCGCTATATGATTCGATCGAAAGGTGAATGTAAGGTCACTGCAATTTCCAAAACCTCTCCATGGGGTCTCTCTACCCAGAAGAAACAAGTGGATGGAATAGACGAGGAGTAAAAAGACATATTCACTTCACCTATTGGGGTGCTTGTGCACTGTTAGGTAAAGAACTCAATTGATCTGAAACCCAATTCTCCTTTGTCTAATGAACCAGGATCCTCATGTTGCAAGAGCCCAATTTCTCTGGTAAAAAATAAGGATGGGACATGGTGACTTTGTATTGATTACAAATCCATGAACAATATCACATTCGAGAACTAGTATCAAATTCCTTGTACTAATGATCTTCTCAAACAACTCAAGGGAGTAAATTTTTCTAGTAAGATTGATCTAAAACTAGGTTACCACCAAGTGCCAATTGAGAAAACTGATGTGTGGAAGACAACCTTCCAGTCAAAGAAAGCCTTTTTGAGTGGTTGGCCACGCCTTTCATCTTGAATAATTCCCCGGGCATATTCATGTGTATGATGGATGATATATTATGGCCATTCACAAACTCCTTTGCTATTTTATATTTGGATGGCATCCTCATCTTCAACAAAAATTGGGAGGAACATTTGGAGCATATTCATCGGGTATTGGGCACCCTGAGATAGCACAAGTTATATGAAAATTTGGGGAAGTGTTATTTCATCATCCAGAGAATACAATATTTGGGATACATCATGGATGAGTAGGGTTTACATGCAGATCCAACCAAGATACAATTCATCTACAACTAGTCGGCCTCAAAAATAATGACTGAGCTCCATGCCTTCTTGGGACTTGCTAAATTCTACCATTGGTTTATGTGGGGATTCTCTCATATCACTTGGACCCTAATCCATGTGAACAAGGGTGGTGTGAAGGCCAAATTTATGTGGTCCACACCCCAACAAAAATCATTTGAGGATCTAAAATTCCACCTCTACTCAAAACCAACCCTCATTCTTCTAGACTTGCAATGACCATTTGAGATTGAGAAATATGCTTCAAATTATGCTATCAGTGCATTCCTCACTCAACATGGGAATATGGTATCCTATCATAGTGAAACTCTATCTGATTTTGTTCTAATATACCCCACCCATGACAAAGAGATGTACTTCATTTTTCATGCATTTCGACAGTGGAAGCATTACATTTTTGGAAAGGAAACGATCATCCACACTGATCACAGGAATTTGTAATTCATGTAGAAAAAATGAAAGTGAAAAAATGACCTCCATCAAAAGTGGTCCATGTACCTATAGAAATTCCACTTGAATATCAAGTACAACAAGGGTAGCACCAACCATGTCACAAATTACCTTAGTCGATGCTCGATGACAATGCTAACCATAGTTCTTAACCCCTTTGGACATGAGACCAATGGATGGATAAAATTATACAATAATGAATCTGACTTTGCTACTACCTATGAGACATTAAGTGGAGGAACAATAGTTCCCAACTTTCATCTCCAGGATGGATTATTATGCCATCTGAGCCATATCTATGTTCCTTCAAGTGAGCATGCAAAGTTGTTTTGGGAATCTCATTATATCTAGGCAACATAACATTTTGGTGTAGAAAACACAATGGTAGTATTGAAAAATAATTTTTATTGGTTGAATATCCAACAATATGTTCACAAGTACATCAGATCCTCCACCTCTTATGCCATTACCAATCCCACCATCAAGAAATAGGGGCTATACACCTCTCTTCCTACTATGAATGGGCCTTGGGAGTCCATCTCCATGTATTACATGTCTAGTCTTCCTTCAACCAAGAATGGGAATGGTTGTGTCTACGTGGTCATAGATCGATTCTCTAAGATGTAAATTTTGGCACCCTACAAGAAGAGAATCATAGCCGAGGCCACCACCAAGATATTTTTCACACATGTTTGGGTTCATTTTTGGCTACCACAAACTGTCATCTCCAATGGAGACAGTAGGTTCATGAGAACCTTTTGTTCCAGTCTATGGTTGATGATGGACACCAAGCTAACCAAATAGACTCCCTTCCACCCACAAAATAATGGAAAAACAAAGGTAGTCAAAAGGATGATTTTCCATAACCTCTAAATACATAATTCCAAACATCCACTCACATGGGATGAAATACTTCCTTATGTTCAACATAGCTACAATAGATCCCTACATATCTCTATTGACCACAACCCTTTTTAGGTGTGCTTGGGGTTCCAACCATTGTCCCCAATTGATGTAGCTCTACCCATTGAAACCACACAAGAAGAGTCCCCCCATGCTCATACAAAAGATAATAGGGAAACCAAATTTGTTGAGCTCATCCAACACATCCAAAAAAACATTCATGATATTATGCGGAAATCAAATTCCAAGTACAAGTAGCACCACAATCAACATTAGGTACCATACAAATTTCAGGTGGGAGATAAGGTCTCGTTGCATTTGTAGAAAGAGTGCCTCACAAGACCCAATTGTAAGATTCTCCAACTTAGATATTGTTACAAGGAAAATCTCTCTATGGCTAGGGTAAACCACAACATACGGAAATGATTGCAAAAATCAACTCTCTTCTCAAGTATTCTATGTAAACAAATATGAAAACAAGACAAGAGAAAAAGGCCTACCTCGTCCAGACGTTCGATGAAGTCCACCATTGAGGACACGACCCAAATCAATATATCTACAACTAGTCCTCAACAACCAAGTAAAGAAAACATATGGTGATAATAAATAATGTTAGCGCATTCAATAGCATAATCCATTAATAAACATGTCAAATACACCCATGGAATAATAATTCAAATATTTGTAAGATATCAATTGGATGGGAAAAGAGTATTTCTATTAATATATGATCAACATAAGTTAAAATGTTACATACTTCTGTGTTGGCACATTTTAGAACCGAGAAAGTAATTTCCTTCCAGCTGAGCCTCTGCCACATCAATCCTCCACCAAAGGGAAGCTCATAATAGACAAGCAATGAGTTTCTCAATTAATAAGGGAAGAGCTTGGGGGATGAACATTGTGTTCAAACTTAAAGGACAAAGGGATGAAGACTCAATATGAACTTCTCCAGAGTAACTTTTCTCTCAAAGTTGAATTCTTTCTCCTCTTTTCCATAGCTCGGAATTGGTCCATTTATAGTCTTCAAAAGGGACCTGAAGGGTCAAGTTGAAACATTTCCAGTATATGGAAGGACAAGGATCATAGTTCTCCTATCGTGACATGGAAACCCGACATTAATTTTCATTTTATGGCACAAATATCGATGTACGTGGGTTTTAGTGGAGCATATTGTGAATACGCATGTTGTATAGTAGGCAAAATGCGTACATGTGGAAAAATATGTACTTTTGGATTTGGATTTTACAAACATGGATGATAAGTCTACATGGGGAAATGGAAAAAGGCCCTCTATGAAATATTGCATAGGGTGAGGAAAATATTTCTATAACAAATTCCCCCTAATGTGTGAGGTTAGAGGAGTATCTGCGATGGCGGAAATACATTATAAACAACACATAAGTGGAGTGATGGGAACCATCTAGAAGAACTAGTTTCTCATTACATTCTGTACTGACTTTGCATACATGGCTTCCAATAGAATTACACTGTAGATCCATGTGAAAATATACCAAACAACTGTCCATGGCCATGAATAGGAAAATATAAGTGTGGTTACATGCCAAAAGTTGTCATAGTCACAAACAAGGCCCAGTAAAACCAGTCTCAAAATCAATCTGAAGATATCTATATACCATGGAGTACAATCTGATCTCCCATGATCACTGAAGTCATATAGGTATCATTCCAATGAAAAGGAACCAACATCTCAATAAAGCTACGACCACATACTGATATCTTCAAGTCTTATACACAATCCGTCGAGGGTGAAAGAATACATCATGTGAATAAAAGAGTTTAGGTTGAACACAATGAGACATCATTTGATTATCGGTCATTGATGTATACTGTTAACAAATGCGAGACAACCTACCGATAATGAAACTAGTTATCAAGTCACTGAGTACATTCTTACAAGTGTGAATAAAGGAGTTGGTGTCGAACACCTGAAGAATCCATCGATCAGGAGACATTGATGTATTCCCAATCGTCGATGGTGAGAGAATCTGCCACTAATGACTGCAAGCCTAAAGGTACTCATAAGACTCTAGGTCTCATTTCTAGAATAAATGAGTTGAAGTCAATGGAAGGAGACTCGTTGAAAGGAGAGAGTTAGGGCATCTCTCATCAGTTAGCATGAGGTACAAAGTAGGAGCTTCATGATTTGGTGGAAATCGGATGAAGAACATGTTCACAAACCAACGACCCTATGCATCTTTCACATGTGCCAAGTGCAAGAAATACATGAGAAAGACACTCTGAATAGCAGTCAATGATCAAAATTGCCGATAAAGGTGAGGAAACCACCAATAAAGCTAATGGAATCCAAGACATTGCATGCATCCCAATGTGTGAATATATGTCTTGTTGTCGAACACAAGGGAAACCACCTAGTCAATGACCAATGATGAAATGTCAACTACTGGGTTCAAGTTTACCTACCAATGATGAAAGTAGGGTCAGGGTGCATGATAGGACTACAATATCATGTGATTCTGAGACACACTGAGGGTATGAACGACATGGAAAGTCAAGAGTTCTGAGAAGTGGCTGACAAAGTTTTATAGACTTCCTTTGAACAAGAGCATGAGAAATATGAAGGACTCCAACAACATAGACCCAATGATGAAACCATGAGATGCATAAGGCATCTCTATAGGGACTAGAAGAGTGACCAGTGGGTAAAGAAGACTCTATAATGAGCTCATCTTCCTACGACCATACTAATCCCAAAATTATGATGATGAATGGACTCAAATAATTTTATGCTCTGTTCAAAGGTGACATGACTGCTGCCAACACCAGATAATACTCCCTTCCCACCCGTCATTTTTTTTCATAAAAAATGAATGTTATGATACAAAGGAGGAAACGAGTGTTGTAAGTAAGAAAAAATAGTTTCAGTAGTGGAACATACATATGCTCAATGCAAGGATATGCATGCAGAAGATGGACACTCAGGGGAATGTTCCCTTCTGGGTATAGGGTGTCAAATTGTGAAGGATATAGACAAGGCTCAACTTGGTTGAGGATTCAAAACTACTGAGGCAAACAGTTTATAATGAAAAGTGAGAACCGGCTATAGGATTAATACTACAAGCAAGGGCGTGAGATGCAATCACAACTTAACGCCAAAAAATGTCCTTTTTTATGTCATTTAGTCTACTTGGTGTGAAAAAGGGATAAACTTGTGCCAAATAGACATCCTTTCAAATCCAATTTACAAGTGTGAAAGAGATAAGTTCACTCGAAAATCTTTTCAATTTTTGAGGATGAGTTGGAAAAGAGCTTAAATTAAAATCGATTGGGAGTCCTCGAGGGATAAGGAAATAGGTTTATGAGTGAGAAATGAGGCTCAACATAAATTTATGTACTAGCTATGAGGGACTCCTGGTCTTATGGAAAAAACATATACATGGGCACCAAAGACAGTAGGGAATCTAACTAGGGAACCCATGTTTGGTAAGTTTCCACCACTTGATAACGACACTACTTGTAGCAGATGGAAGGTTCCGTGTCACAAAAAATGGGTTCATACCTAAGGCATAAAAAGTGATAGTTATAGGATAATGAGAAAAATGCATGATGGAATGAATACCTATCCTCTATTTTGGGTGGTGAAAATAACTACCCATGGTGATGAATGACCACCATAACATTGAAATTCATAGGAATCCCTGGTGAAAACTACAAAAAACCAAGTCAATCCACCTTTTTATTAGTTCATTAGGCGAAAAAATGGCTCAAAACTATAGAAAGTGGGTAAATCGTTTTTTATAAATAGTAACAAAACCAAAAATTATTATACCATTTTGATTTTTTACCCAAATAGTCCAAATTGGACCAAAATACCTTTGAAATCCAAATAACGATTATGGGAGCATCAGGAAAAGAAATAAGAAACCATATGGACTAGGTAATTCTTCTTCCCTTCTTTTCATTTCCAGTGGATTAAATTTTTAAATTAGGTTTCAAATTTTGAGAAATTTAGGGCAGAAAATGTGTAATTCGATGTACACGGGTTGTCCCTTATTGGGTCACATATACGATGGGTTATACACACCTGTGAAAACTATAGGACACGTATACTGATCCCTATACGCGATTGTAAGTGAAGTGGCTTGCGTACAATAACGAAATCAAATATTTCTAAGGTTGCTAACTCAAATTTTGATTTTTCTCTAGTAGGATGGTGCTTGAATGGAGGGAAAGAGAGTATGAGAAGGTCAATGCTACTATGGATATAGATCTAGGGGCCCAAGTGCCCTTGTAGAGACGTGTATTATATAAATTTTGGGCACTCAAAGGAATGAGGGCCCAGGTCAGGTTGCTCGAGATGCTCGTGGGTTACTAGGACCCTAAGAATGAAAGATTCAATCTCGATGGGAAACCATTGAGAATTGAAGTAGAGGATATCTAATTTTTTACTATACTATCATGTTAGGGTGAGGTTGTAAACCTCAAGTCATGGGGATAAGGGTGTGGAATGAAGAGAGATGAATACATAGATGCCCACTATGTAGCAGGGACTCCTAAGGTCGGGATTTAACTCCCCATCCGAGCAATAAATAATCTCATCTTCAATATTATTATCCTCGTACTGATCAGGATCATAGGCTCGACTTCATTGCACTAGGCATCAAGTCCACTCATGTTCTATGCAGTACAGTGCTTGAGACCCACAGTATATGACTAGTGTACCTCACTACTGGAATATATGAAGAGGCAGTTGACAAAGAGCAAACATGGGATTAAGAGGAATTTTTGGTTTGCCTCTATCTCATGTAGTTTTTTCTTCGAGTGGGTTCCAGGTTTGCGACCTAGAGTCAAGATTCTTCTGAGAATACCTCATGATCTAGCCATGTCATGGTGGATCGAGGTAATGATACAGAAGAGGGGAGCTAGGGTGCCCACACCCTAAAATGAGGATTTCTTCTACTGGTGGAAGCAATAGGTTATCACTCTCGATGATTGTCCCTATGCAGGGATAGACTTCAGAGGGGATCCTGACATGCCACTCCCACCACAGACCGCCTACGGGGACATAGGTACGTCAAATGTTTTTAAATATTTCATTTTTTTTATTTTTGTATAGTAGAACAAAAATATTTTTGGATAATGCTTAAGTATTAAGTAGAAACTTGTGTAACATAGACATGGGTTTGCGACGACTGAAAGGGATTCCTCGACGTCGACAGAGGAACTGGGGAAACGAGGTGCTGGGAGGAGAAGCTGACAAAGTCCTACAAAACATGTAGGGAAACCTATCTTGTTTGACTCATAGGATTCCCATGGTTCATGTAGAGGATCTACTGGAAGCCATGCAACGACATGTAGTTGGTGTGCCCAGGGCTTGGGTGTGACTCTTTCGACATCTCACAAACACCGTAGTTTGTTACCATGACACACATCCGACGCCACAAGCGTAGATGTCATGGATATTGTAGTACCGACTGTATATGTGTATTGAGGGTATTAGCCCCAATTTTGTACTATAAACACCGTATTTTTTGAAATATATATAAAACAAGGATCTTTTGCTTCACTTATATTTACAATGTGTACATTGATGAGATGGTTTTCTTTTCTTTAGTTATGTGACAAATGCCAATCTAAAACAAAATTATCATAAGCATCAGATACATGATTAGAACTCCTGGGAATATGATAATAAGTAATAAAATCAAACTGTCGTTCTAAAAGACGTACCCATAGGAATCGTCGGATTAAAGTAGGATCATGCACATGGTAACTGGAATTCAATTGAGATACTACTAACTAGGAATCCAGGTGAACCTATAAAGAGAGAATAACATGGAAGATATCATCACGCAAAAGTTCTTTAACGACGCTATATTCGGCCACATTATTCGTGGATGGCCCTAGGAATACGCCACCTGAAGACACCAGTAGACCCTTGGGTGAGTAAACCACCCAAGTGGAAAAAGCTAAGTTCTATGTATGATGACTGTCTCTTTTTGCGAATCCTAGGTAGACTGAAGACTTCATTGACATCTGTCGACTAAGTGAAAACTTGATAAACAAGTTGAAGACAAAAAGAAAGGGAAAATATATATACATAAATTACATTAGCATACAAAGAGTTTCTCCCAAGCCTGGGGCTTAAGCGTAATATATTTTCAAGTAGAGCCCATTCCTGGGCTTGACCAACATATTCCCTTCATAATCTTCCAACTTGTAGGCTCCTTTTTCTAAGACACATCACACGATGTAAGGACCGTGCCACATGGGTTTAAACTTGCTTTCCCCCAATGGTTCTTTGGCTTGATCATACAAGAGGACCAAGTCACCCTCATCATACAACCGAGGATAAACAAACTTATCATACTAGACCTTGACACATATTTTGTTCACCTTGATAGATATAAAGGTGTCTTGATGTTGCTCATCAAGACTCTCTAGGTGTACAAGGTGTCTCTCAAGATTGGAAGTGTCAGGAGGGAGCACGACTACCAAATTAAGAGAATGGATTTCACATTCAATAGATAATATCAAATCCACACCATGCACTAACTGGAAAGGGGAAAAACCAATGGCAGTCTTGACTGAGGTTTGGTATGCCCAGAGTGCAGGATATAGCATAATATGCCAGTCAAACTTACTTTGGATGACATTTTTTTGCAAAATGGTCTTGAGAGACTTGTTGACAAGCTCTACTTGTTCATTTTCCTGGGGATAATAAGGAGAAGAATGACCATGTCTAAAACCTAGCTTAGATGTTAGTTCTTCCATCATTTCTTTATGAAAGTGACTTCCATGATCAGTGACAATCTCACTCGGGATATCGAACCGAGTGATAATTTGATTGAATATGAAGAAGGTGATAGTATTGCCATCATATTTAACTGTAGGCATGGCCTCAACCCACTTACTAAAGTAGTCGACGACCACAATATTGTTCTAACGACCCCCAACTGATGTTGGGTTGCAATCCATGAAGTCCACCCCCCACTTGGTGAAGGGACCGACGATAATGACTGGGTGAAGAGGGGCTGGATGCGAGTGCATTTTCTGAGTGAATACCTAGCATGGGTGACACTTCTTAACCAATTCAATACAATCTTTAAAAATAGAAGGCCATAAAAAATTGACTCGTAAATTTTTTTGGGTTGTCACAAGCCCAGATAGATGACCACCACAAGCCCCACTGTGGAAATCATTCAGGACTGACCTGACTTCTTCATGAGTTAAACAAAGACACAATATATTTTCTACTCCTCAATGATACAAAGTTTCACTGACGATAGTATAATTATTATCTTGGTACCTTACACGCCGTCGGTCATATCACAAGAGATGATGAGGGAACTTCAAAGTTTGAAGATAGAGAACAATGTCTCCATACTAGGGGTCGGATGATGAGACAAGAAAAATGTGTTCATCCACAAATGAATCAACATGGATAACATCCTCATCTAATCGTGGAAACTCAGATATTAAATTTGTGAAGACTAATGATTTCTTGGATTTCACAGAAGAGAAATCGAGATCCAACTCTTCTAAAATGACAATCCATTTATTATATTTTCCCCCTATGATATGCCTGGTAAGGACGTATTGAAATGGATTGACATTGTAAACCACCATAGTCTTGCAAATTAATATATAATTATGTAAATGTTGGACTGTGTGGATGGAAGATAAGGCTATATTTTCAATGTGAGAGTAATTAATCTCAGGACCGACTAAGTTTTGACTAAGATAGTAGATGATGTGCTCGTGAAGCTCATCATCCTCCTGAACCAAAACCATACCAAGAATCCTTGCAGACACAGCAATATAGAGCAGGTAATCCCAACTGTAGTCAGGAGAAATCAACAGAGGCGTTGATACCAAGGCTTTCTTCAAAGAATCGAAGGACTCTTGGGATCACTCATCCCAGATAAAAGGGGTGTCCTTCTTCAAAAGACGCATGAAACCCTTAGTGATATTGGCATAGTTTACTATAAACCTATGTAAAAATTTATTTTTCCCCTGTAAACCATGAAGTTGTCTATTCGTTATTGGGGTGGACAATCTAAGTATTTCATCAACTTTTAATGGATCTACCATGATGTCAGAATTAGAAAGTATAAATTCCAAAAGACGACCAGACCTAACGCAAAAGATCCACTTATGTGGGTTCAACCAGATTCTATAGTAACAACATCTTTAAAAAATGAGCTGAAGGTGCATAGCATGATCCACTCTCTTATGAGAGTGAGCATTAAGATCATCAAGGCAATATTCAACTATATGCTTAAGATCGTGAAAAGCGAAGGTCATGGCATGTTGGAAGGTTGCTCCAGCATTTTTAAGGCCGAAAGGCATTTTCCGATTTGCAAAAGTACCCCAAGGACAAATAAATGTCATCCTGTGTTTATCCTCAGGTTTAATTTGAATTTGGTTATACCTTGAAAATTCATCCATAAAAGAAAACACTTCTCTTCGCGCACACTCATCGAGAATCTGATCGATGAAAGGTGTCAGGAAGTTGTCTTTAGGACATCCTTTCTTCAAGTCACGAAAGTCCATACATACACGGATATTTCCTTGCTTATTATTCATAGGAACAAGATTGGATACCCATGTTCGACAAGATGAGGATCGATTCATGGCATCTCTTCATATGATGAAGAAAATAAATTTCATAATTCCTTGAAGAGTTCGGTGTAGATCAAGATTTATTCTAAATAACAATCTGCATCGATATTTATGTTTTCAATCTTTCCAGGGGTACGAGAGATCTCGATCGTGATGGTAGGGTAAATAATTTCCATATTTACTTCGGCATAAATTTTGTGCGTATCAAGTGTAACTACGGCATGATCGACTATCTCACTCAAAGTAGATCGAAAGTCATCTTGTTCGATTCTTTCAAGATCAGGGAGAAAATAAGAGTGGTGATGCATATCATCCCAAGGCCCATTGGAACCATTCATGGCTTTGATGATAGCTTCATCCGAAGGAAAATTCCCATCAAGGTAGTCATGTGAACAATACAATGAAGTGGCCTGCACGGGCCTAAGAACGGGATCCTCCTCGTCCGTGGGCGAGGTAACAGGATCTGGATCGACTGAAGAGTCAAGAAAAACTTGATACACAATATCTATTGTCAATAGTGGCATGGTCATTCCATCATGCAAATGACCTTCACAAGATGAATTCGGGGAAGGTAGGGTCCAGGAATCACTAAAATAGGAAGTACGGAAAGGAGTGGAACTCCCTGTCGAGATGGGCCTATTGTACATGGCATAGACATGCTGACTCGATGTCATGAAGTCAAAAGTACCCATAAGGGAAGAATACATTCTGACACTGATATTCTCAGTTTTCTTCTGAGAATTGTCGATCACAAGGATCGATGGTCCAACAAATGCATTAGGACAAGAGTACTCAAAGGATATCTGATTGATCGTCATGATATTCCCTTTGTGAGGAAAAAAGAGAGTACATAAGATGGACAATATGATGACAACCATAGCATAGGTCCAATTGTGGCCTAGTAAAATGTTATAATCTAGAGGCGCATCAACTACCTCAACCTCCACCTCTACCATCTTCCCACCTAAATGGACCAGAAATGAAGGGAGAATATAGTGAGGGAGGAAGGAATGATCGTCAAAAGAATTCAACATGTTCAATGACTTAGAAAGAGTTGGAGAACCAAGAGCTTTCCAACAGATCAAGGACATCACACAAGTGGCATCGCCTTCATCAACAACTAGACGTTTGATGCTATACTTGGAATACACCATGTGGATTTGGATTTCCACATGGTAAGGAAATCGAGGCTTCGCATCTGTAATGTCAAACTTGATAAATTTTTAGCGACTGGGTTCTATATATCCTAACACATATAGTAAGGCATTCCTTTGTGAAGGACACGTATGGAGTACCTCCAAAGCTGAAATCACACAAGGGGTTTGACCCAGGTCCTCAACAACATAGTAATTCTGGGTGACTCTAGCATTTGGATTGTGGGTAGATTGCTTGAGTACTCCTTTCAGAATATGAGAAGGTGGATCTAGTTTCTCAATCTGTAAGTTAATCTCAGGAGGAGGGGAAGGATCTTCTAGACGAGGTATAGCCTATGAAGAACTATAATCTCGAGATTGAGTGGGTACATTAACTTTTGCATCGACCATATTTATACACAAATGTCTGTCGTCTTTCAATGATGGGTTTTGAATCCCACTAGCTACATTCTTGGAATTTGAGGAACTCGAGGCCATGTGTTGGTTATGTGGAAAAGGATTCGACAACCCAATGGGCAGTAGAAATAATAGCCTCACAGCTTCCACAAGTTTGGGGCATAAATGAGTAAGGTGGTCATTTGTACAAAGCTTACAAGGAAATTTCACCTTACGTCTTTCTCATTTTCCCTCTCCAACATTATTATTCGTCTTCTCATTATTACCATTTTCCTTGGGTTTATTATTATTTTTCCCACCCTTACGATTATTACGTCCTTTCCTCTTATTCCCACCTGGTTGTTGGTTACCATTTGGGTTGGCCGACAATTTCACAGAATGTACATCCACTGACTGAGTGGGGTTGGAAGACACAGACAAAGATGGCCCTCATGCCGACTAGTTTAGAGACAAATATTTCAAATTTCTTGTCACCGAGTCTCTGGATTTTACATTAGCAGAGCCTACAATGCCATTAGCATGAGGTCAAAGATTTTTTCTAGGGTCAAAAGTTGACTGCGGTGTGTCTGGAAGAATGTGGTATAACATCCCAGACTGAGCATATATAAGATCTAACTATTGGTCTTTGTAGATCACTTCTTCCTCAATGGTAACCCTGTATGTAGAAACATCCTTTTAGATAGGAGCATGCAAATACTTAAGGAACCATTCTAAAATAAATTTCATGGGTATAGGGGTCTTAATCAACCTCTTCCATTTACGCCACTCCTGGATATGATCTAAGATATGAGTGGCAGTGTCATGGTGTAAATTCAAAAAATGTTCTAGGCCAGTATCATAATGAACCGGTAATTGGAAGTGGTTAAGGAAGACCAACACCATATGAATAAAGGTCCCATATGCCCCCCTCGGTAGCTCGATATACCATTTCACAACAACTCCAATGAGGGTGCGTTGAAATAATATTAACTAAATAGAATCATCATTAAGGAAATTTGAGGAGCACCATAGGTGAAAGGTAGTGATGTGATCATGAGGATCCTCTCCATTCTTACCTTCGAACTTCTGGATGTCTGAGGGAAGTTTGGTGGGGACAGGGGGTCATGTAGGATCATTACTCATAGGGTCACTCTTCAACTTAGACAAGTCTGGCATATTAAGTGTGGCCAGAAAAGGGAGACGGGGTTGCGACATCTAGCCCCAAGCTCCCGAGAAAGATTGTGTTTGAGGAACTGTAGCTCATCTAGGGTTCTGGTAAACACCATGGCCCTGTCCAGGATTGTAAGACCCTCCTACGAGATGATTCATAAAATGTTGGTTGGGCATCATTCCAGTAGGAATGTTATGATGAGGGTTATACATATTGCCCCCAGTCATATTGGATCTGAGTTGGGGGTTTCCCAAAGCATGAAACTGACCTCCTCTAGGTGTGAATCTGGAGGGTAGAGGTGGATTCATCATGCCAAACATGTTGGTCAGAGTCGACGCTAAGGAGGTATGGGTATAGGACATAATTTGAGTAGAATCTTATCCTCTATGTTGGTTTTTCCACCTATAAAAAAGAGGGTTAGACCCAGGGTTAAAAGAAGGAATACCTCCCACATTAGGAGTTGTTTGAGGGATTTGAGGACTACCAAACGAAAAGGGAGTATAAGGTGGTGTAGTGCCCCCAAGCTCAATGCTATCATTAGGGCCAACAATTGGGATAGAATTCAAAAAATACGAAGTAAAGTTTGACATACCATAGGAAAAAGGACTAGAGGCCATGGGGATGGACTGAACATTATAGCCCAGTGAGTGACCAAGAGACCCAAAAGGGTTCAAGGCAAGAGATTGAGCATTAACTATAGGTCGATCCATAGTAATGATAGGTGCCTCTAGAACTACAACCACAGTGGTTGCATGAGCCGAAGAGGTGCCATTAACTATAGTGGGTGAGGGAGTCGAAGGGCTCCCAGTGTTTTGAAGACTAGGTTCAATACTCATTCTTGTATAATCACAAATCTGAAAAGTGGAGGTGTGTGTACCACGTATAATAACTCTACACCTTTTAGAAGGAAAAGACTCGAAACTCGGTGGCAAATGTAACAAGCGTCGAGACCGGTGAGGAAGTTGTTATGGCTCCATGATGACTTAAGAATCTAAAGTGAAAATAAATCCTAAGCCCAACTAGTAATCAAAGAGCACACCAAAATTCAAACAACCAATTATCAAGAAAATGGGATAAAGTGGATGAAGGGACCTCCCTCCCTAAAGTAGGTATGTCTCGCCCAAGAGGGGCCTGAGACTCTTTGCTAGAGATCAGAGGTAACATAATCCATTATAAAGGCCCTCGTAGGCTTCACAACGAGTCAGTTAGATCCCCCCAGAGAGATAATCCTCCATAAAGGTTGTGTGTTGTCCGACCCCTATCTGACCCAAGGTACCTGCAGAATAACCCATTCAAGTAACCTATGAGACACCTAAGTCAAGAAACTAATAAACCATTGTATAACCGATGCACACACGAGTAGTCGTAATTTAGGTCAACCGTATGGGTAGGGTAGCAAAGCCCGAAACATTGAAAGCACTGCCTCTCACAAAGGTAAGGGCACTAACAATATCCCCATATACAAATAGATCCCCAAAAATATCTCTCACGCTAAGAAGGTAGCGGGGGGATATCCCTTCAACCAACCTCACGCGATGTTGTGATTAACTCTGGTGTGAGCAGAGCCTCCTTATCTTACCAATTATATAATTGATTTATCCACTCCCTTTCTTAGACACATATGTTGATTTAATTTCTCTAGAGAAGTTTACTCACAAAATCCTATTCCAAGGCACTAAATCCTAAGCTAGTTTTTGCACCATAGAAAATAAATCATGACCAATCAATTTTTAAATTATAGCATTAATTTTAGTGGCCATGATTACTCAAAAATGTATGGTAGTGGAATTCATGATGTTATGACTCTGCAAGAAAAGTAAATATGAAAACAATGCTAAGTCGTAACTTTAACTTTCAATGAATGATATGCTTCCAAAAACAAATGTCGTTTTCAATTTCAACTCTACAATTCTGAAGTGAAAATACAATCTTTCATTACATGCACTAACCTAATGACAAGAACTCAAAAGACAAAAATTCCAAGCAATGCAAAACGCCTAATATTTTTGTATTTTAAATATAAAAAAAATGAAAATGCATGGACTAAAAAGCAACTTGATATATAAAATCTACTTTGTATAGAAAAATATAACTCAAGAGGATATCAAGCAGAAAAACACCCATCCCAAATTACAAGGAAAATCAAAATGAAAAGACAATGAGAAAGACTCTACCCATAAATTCAACTAAAGACAGGTTTCCTATCATCCCACAAAAACTTAACAGACACTACAGAGACCTAAAAAGATTCAACAAACATCAAATCCCACCCAACAACCACTAGACCCAACAAACAAGCAAGGAAATTTGATGTACATGACTGTTTAGGAAAACAAAGCGTATGCACGCAACTTGCATAGGGACAACCTACGTATATACGCGTCTGTCAAGGAAAAAAACACGCATATGTTTCAAAAAACAAGGCTAGGCAAGGGAGAAAGCTAGAAACTTACACCTAGAGTGAACAGAGGTTGTCAAGCAATGATATGAAAAGAAACATAATAGGAACAAGAGAAATCTAAGGAGAAAAGTACTCCAAACCCTAAGAAAGAATATTCATCCCTAGTATGGTCGCCAATTCTGTTATTAGGAAAATCTCTCTATGGCTAGGGTAAACCACAACATACAAAAATGACTACAGAAATAAACTCTCTTCTCAAGTATTCTATGTAAACAAAAAATCCAACAAGACAAGATAAGAAGGCCTACCTCGTCTAGATGTTCGATGAATTCCACCATTGAGCACATGACCCAAAGCAATATACCTCCAACTAGTCCTCAACAACCAAGTAAAGAAAACATATGGTGATAATAAATAATGTTAGCACATTCAATAGCATAATCCATTAATAAACATGTCATATACTCCCATGGAATAATAATTAAAATATTTGCAAGATATAAATTGGACGGGAAAAGAGTATTGATATTGATATATGATCAGTAGAAGTGAAAATGTTACAGACTTTTGTGTCGGCATGGTTTGGAACCGAGAAAATAAGTTCCTTCTAGTTGGGCCTCCACCACTTCAATCCTCCACCAAAGTAAATATCATAATAGAGAAGTAATGAGGTTCTCAATCAATAAGGAAAGATCTTGGGGGATGAACAATGTGCTCAGAATTAAAGGACAAAGGGATGAAAACTCAATATGAAGTAAATAATTTCTCTAGAGTAATTTTTCTCTCAAATTTGAATTCTTTCTCCTCTTTTCCATAGCTCGAAATTGGCCCATTTATAGCCTTCAAAATGGAATTGAAGGGCCGAGTCAGAATGTTTCCAGTATATGGAAGGCCAAGGATCATAGATCACCTGTCATGACATGTAAACTTGACATTAATTTTCATTTTCTAGCACAAATCCCAATGTAAACGGGTTGTAGTGGAGCGGTTTTCCTATACGCATGTTGTATAGTAGGAAAGATGCATACATGTGGAAAAACATGTATTTTTAGCTCTAGATTTTACAAACAGGGATGATAGGTCTGCAGGGGGAAATGGAAAAAGGCCCTCTGTGAAAGATTTCATAACGTGAGGCAAATATTTCTATAATAGATACAGGCCTTAAAGCATCACCAATGTTTTGGGTGAGAATTCTTTTGAATTTAGTATTCCTCCTTTTCTTGTCTTGCACCTGATATTTAATGTGGAACTAATCCAACCATATTTTCCACCTCTCCTGGACACTTCAGATGCGGCTGAGAAGTTGGCCACTGCAGGAATCAATCCTTCCTACATTGGATAGGTGAAATTTGATCAGATCATGGAAACCAATGCAAAGGACACCCACCAACAAAATATCAAACTCTATCGGGTCATCAAATCATGAAATTTTTTGCATCAGTCCAAGTGGCTCACCAGGAGTCAGGTTCAGTAGAATTTTCCTCATATGATGCAAGCACTTGACATAATGAATACCATTTCTTCCTAAGGGGGGGAATTATATAGGTTGATATCGGTGGCCAAACACCTATTCCACTAGATCAAAGACCAATTTCCATTTTGGCAGTTTTTTCCTAGTTTTCAGGTCCTAATCTTTCAGGGTCATTTTGAGGCCCTAAACAACGTTTTTTGGTCCCAGAAAAGTCACACTGTAGGATTTTACTAGAGTGTGATGGAAACATGTGTATTCCTTGGATATTTCTTTCCAATGAGCTATCATTTGCCTAAAACAAAGATTGTATGCAAAAATTACGACCACGTGAAGTTGATGTACTGACTTACCCCATCATGACCCACATGACCTTTGGCGCTTCATCTCTTAGGGTTAGGTTTTTGGATGCTTATGGTTTTATCATTTATGATTTATGTTAAAAATGCCTTTGGAGCCTCATTGTAACCATCTTTGGGTTCCTTTAGTCACTTGGGTGAGAAAAACGAGGACCCTTGATTTCTTAGTTGGACTAACTAAACAACACAGAACAATGGATAGCAGGTTAGTAGGCCTGCAAACAATGAAATAGATATCAGAGAAAAAAAACATAAGCAAAGAAACATGAGTTGAACAACTACCAAGAAGAGATGAAAAATATTGAACACAAAGAGTTGGTATCCAATATACACTAGTATTCTTAATTTGAGAACACCAAGAGGGGAAATGTGGGACTTGTGAATACCTTGCTCCCAAGGGAGGGCCCTTGAATCCCTTGAGATAGCACTTCTACTCTCCTATTCTAACTTGACAACGGTGAAGAAATGTATGGAAAGGATTCTTAAGAGGTGCAAAGGATTTCCTTTGCTATAATTTTCTCAAATTGTTCTTGAGAGAGGAAATGGTTTCTCCAAGAAGATTTGAACAACATAAAACTACAATAAAATTATTCCTTTTTTGCATGCAACGATCATCTATTTATAGGAGGATTGATAGATATTTCACAACTAGTTTCAAATGTGAATGGGGATTCCTTTGAAGGTACCTCCCATCCTTTCAGTGATCCCAAAGAAGAATCTTAAGGAGATTTTGGGGTATGGTTGATATCTACTTCATCCTATAAGTGGTTAAGGCCCGACCAAAATAATCAATGCATTATTTCCGCAATCATGCGAGTTCTTTGATTCTCAATCATGTGGCCTGCACACTGTACATGTTGTACACTATGTTATCCCACATGGATGTGTGTATGCTATCTTTGTTGAATTTGTGTGGAAATTCATGATCTTCTTTGCATGGTTTTGTGACTATCTGGACAATCTTGATTGTGATCCTCCTGTAATTATTGGTTGTACGTTGTATTTGAGTTGACTACTCCTTCATTGGTTGTCCATATTTGTATGAGATATTTTTTGGTGATAATAGATTCCCACTGATATGTGAGGTTAGGAGCATATGTATAGACTAAATACATCAACATTTATTTCTGATGAAATTTACATAAGAATAAGAAAGTTGTATTTGGTGATAAGAGGGATGGTGAGAGAGGCCCATCACAGGAAAAGGGGATTCAAACTAATTCCAACATTATCTGAAAACTAAAATGGAAATATGTGTACAAACAAGTAGGTAATGATCTCTTCATCACCCTTAGGGGTATCAATAACAATTGATGACGGTTCTGTAGACTAAAATATCTCTTAATTGAGAAATGGACACTGGTGTAAGTTGTCGATAACTCAGAGGCATTGGTGGCCTAGAAACTTCATAGGTTTTTGGTGATGACTGAAAAATTGCAACAATTGCATAGTAAGACACACCATAACATGAAACTTTGTTGGATTTGAATGTGATGGGCATCAATGCAATCAGAAATAAATAATGACTCTTTCTATTCCATCCAAGACTAGTCATTGATAGGGGATTGAAAAATAAGATACTTCCACCTTCCTGGAAACTGTGTTGATGTCGACAGGGAAGGGGGCATGACTGGAAGAAGCAAGGGGATTCTTGACATCGATTTGATCAAAATGGTATTAGGGATAGTATAGGGGAAACATGGATGAACTAATGACATGGAGGAATCTCAAAATGGATGGGATTGAAGAACTACCCTTGATTGGGGAAAATAGGATTATGGAACTAATCGTAAAACGTGATCTATTGTCAGGGGGGTGACCAAATATTAGGTAAACTAGGATGAATGTGCACAACAACAAAGGAGTGGATGATAGGTCAAAATACATATCTTGAGGATAAGGGTGTCGGGGATAGTTGATATTTTTCTATGGTAGGGATAGATTTGCAGAGATGGTGATTAAAATGAAATGCCCCAACCAAGGGAGACATGGTTTGTTATGTGACAAAGAAAAAGATGCCACCAGCTGCAATGGAAAAAATATATTCTACATGATGAAACTTGAAATGTGTTTTATAAAATTACCAAATAAATAAAGAATAACTGGGTTGAAAGTACACGTATAGAAATGGGTTCCCAAATGAAGTATGTCTCGGCCACATGGGGCACAAGTAGGAAATGTAAACAATGAAGGGTGGGGTCACCATGGGTGGGTTTTTGTACTAGGTAGATGGATGGAGGGTGAATTTGAATATGGTAAAGTGATGTTGGATGATATGGAGGGTTAATGATAATGCAGAGGTGCATTTAAGGTAACCAAAAAACATGATGTGGGAGTTTATAATGGGGTGGGTAGCATGATGATGAGGAAGAAATATGAGGTTTCTACTCTAAGGTGTAACACTACCAGGAATATTGAGCCTAATTGATCGAACAACATGAGTGTCAATATTCCAAGGGCTAAAGATATGTGGGTCAACTCATGGCGGTGAGAATGCTACTAGTTGACATTACCTAAATGCAATACAGGTGATGGTATCATAGAGTCGAGTGTGAGGATCCCAAGGATAAATTTCAAGTGGTATTATTGGGATATGAAACTATTGGTAGAGGGCATGAATGTATATCGATTGTGATAATATACCTAAACAAGTCGTGGGGAGGTGTAGATTGAATGTGTTAATGAGGATGATGATCAGTACCTTCATGTGAAAAACCAAATACCCAACGTGAAACATGTCTAAATATGAAAGAGAAATGATAGTGATTTGAGAATTAAATGTGTGAGAAGTATGTGTACTTGGGCCTGGGGTGAAAAAAGGGTCCCCCGGGGCTTGGTGATGACATGAGTAACTAATGGTACCATGGTGAAGGTGTCAGAGTCAGGATCTCGATGGTGCGAACAATGTAGAAAACAAAGCTCTTGATCACCCAAATGAAGATGAGGAAGTTGGAAAAAGGGGGATATATATGTGCGTGGGACCCACAATGCCACATCATTTGTACTTATGTATGTGGAGGTCTAGGAGTGGTGGTCTTAGATGTTTTGGAGTGGTGAAAGAACCTATGGACCCAAATTCATCTTGAAAGAGAGCGAAGCAAGCCTTCAAAACCTCTTGCATAGGTTAGGTATTTTTTTTCTAGGGTTGGGGGTCGTATAGAGGGCCATGTGGTTGATTTAATGACCAGGTAGGAGGGACCGTGCAAGATAAACCTTGGTTCTTGTGCACATGTGTGGGAGTAATATTGATGCACCCATGCGCAAAATGCATGGTTGTCTCAATATCCCCTACGCATATGTGTGTGGGTATCATGTTTGTGGCTGAGTGAAGGGGGTTTGGGGGTCAACGCGACTGTAAAATAGACAGTCACACATATGCACAAGACTATTAAAGTAACAGACACACACATGTGTGTGATTGTTTGGAGTATAGTTGCGCATGTCTCGTGTGCCTGTCGTTGGATTTAGCATGTGGTAACCATGCGACTCGAGATTGGATAGTCATGTTGATGTGTGACTATAATGGATACATCCATGCAAATGTGTGCGATTGTGGGGGGTACAATCATGTGGGTATTAAAGTATGATTTTTTGTGAGTGTTTGGGTTTTTCATGATGAGAAAAACTAACTCAATCTTATTTCTTTTGGTGTGGGTGACTGAGTGGACAACCATTATGTCGATTCAGTGGAATGAGTAGGATTAGAGTCTTTATGGAGGGTTGTGGGGGATGATCCCTATATTCGATGTCATTTGGACCGAGATGAATTGCTCTAGTTTTTCAAATTCTCATTAATCCACTCTCAGGATGCCTTATTAGAGTATATTATCAAGATGTGGTGGCCATAGTGGCAGTTATTTGAGGTGTGAGGGATCAATGTACATATTACATCGAACATCAACATCTACTTCATCATTGGCCTTTATTTTCGGGGCACTGATTTATCTACGTAGCCAAGGATTCCATCTGGGGTGATGGTAGAAATGATGGTTGATCAAAATTATTCAGGGACTATGGTGATGAGTGGTGGGTCTATAAGTGTAGCTGCTATAGAATTGTTGGAGATGCAGGTTTTATTCATGATGATCGTATGAATTTTTGGATCGTTGGGGACCTAGTGCATCTCTAAAGCGCACATGGTGATCATAAAGTGAGCAATGGAGGGGTGGATGTTTACATGGGATCATGTGATGTGGGCCTGCATGGTATCACAGTTGGACATGCATGTCTTTGTTGAGAGTAGAGAGTTTTCTTTTAGGTTGGTGTTTTTCTCATTTATCTTGGAGAGGGTGATTCTTTTATGCTCTAGGGTGATTTTGGATCCATTGTCACAACATAATCCTCGACTGATGAGGTGGGAACAGTTGTTTCCTCACCAGGGTGGTGGCGAGGTGGGTTATTATTTTACCCTGACTTTTCAGGGGGTCTGGCGATGGAGCCCTCAAATTATAATGGATTTTCCATATCACAGGTTGGACTTTCGTCATCACTCGGATATGCATCTTCCATATGGTGAGTTATTGGATCATCAAGGTGAGTTTGTTGTATTAATATGTCCTTTGATTTAAAAAGAATTGATGTGAGAAATACAAATACAATATATTTGTGTGTTTATGCAGATGTTGGGCCCAGCGGGCGAGAGACAAAGTTTGTATGAGAGACACATGAGGATCAGGAGGGTGAGCGTCAGGCGCAGAGGCATCGATGATATGATGACTCGGGGATATGGCCATCACAGGCTCCTAGGGTGGTTACAAAACATGTCGAGGTGATAGATGTTATGGAATCATTAGTCTAAGATGTTGAGTACTTACAGAGGTGTCTGGAGGCATTTATGGATGGAGTACCATAGGACAGGTGGTTGCATATCCATGACAAGAAGATATTAGAGAAATGCATAGGTGGGGACACCAACTAGAGGTAGATTGTTGGATGGAAGCAGTGTAAGGAGAAAAATTTATTGGTCGTATATGGGCAAGGGAGGTTCTCCTTGGTGGTGAATCTAGGGGTCCTCTCGGTGGCAGAATTCCACCACTGGAACCATAGGTTGGTGATTTTTTAGAGCTAGGGTCTCCATAGAGGTTGGAGCATGTATGGTCATGACCCATTTTTGAATGATGTTTTGGAGTATGTGAAATCTCATTTTGTATATATTGAGGGTACATTTTTGGGCCTGGGGCCTAACTGTGGTGCTAAGGCAAGTTATATATATTTTTATCAGAAACATGTATGATATATTTTGATTTATAAATGAGTAGACCTTTCGATGATGCTTCTGATGTTTTGGTAAATATGTGTGATGTTTATGGTTTTTTCCTTGCTTTATGGATGATAAATGATGTTGAAATGTATGTTAATTTGATAAATTCCAATATAGGACTTGATTAGCCATATGATCTACAAACTTGTTTAGGCTCCTAGGGATATGAGTAAATGTCTTTGACTCAAATTTTCATGACATATGTTTGACATGCAACTACTTGTAGTATAACTATGGATCACGAATGTAATACACATTCTTTAACTGGAAGACGATGAGATGGGAATCTAAGAGGATGCTTAAGTGATGAATATGGAGGTGGTTGGCCTCTAAGAGGAGGATAATGAAAATGACGTATTCATATTGATTGTTGGTGGGAGACCTGAGGCACATAATGCTAGAGTGAAGTAGTACATGATCTGATGTGTAAATGGCCCAAGTTGTCAAAGAAATATTCTGAGTCCAATGGGTGGCACCATCAACATACCCCATGTTGTAAGTGAATTGAGGATTCATATATCAAAACAAGGACAAAGGATTAGGCCCATGGCATGGTAGGGACAGGTGGTTAATAAAGACTAAAAACACTAGTAAAATGAAAGAAGAACCTAAGGTACAATGGCTA
Source organism: Picea engelmannii (assembly GCA_009831015.1). NCBI lineage: Eukaryota > Viridiplantae > Streptophyta > Pinopsida > Pinales > Pinaceae > Picea > Picea engelmannii. The sequence goes on along the minus strand of ML827279.1, from coordinate 36,942 downwards.
CACTTAAGTGTAAAATTTCTTCATGTATAACCCATTGACAGGGTCCTTAAGTGTGACTCCTTTAGGATGAACCAAACTGTAGGTGTCTTTGGTCAAGCAATTCCAAATGATATAGGGACCTCGCCAAAGAGATTCAAATTTTCCATGGCCTAGGGTATCATTGGAGGTATCACAAGCTAGTATTGGGTCTCCTTTGGTAAAGGATCGAAGGGGTACTTGACGATCAAAGATGACCTTGTACTGTTTCTTGGTGGCTTTATTGTTTTGTAGAGAGGATCAAGGATCCTCATTGAGATATTCGAGAATGAGAAATCATTGCTTGATGGGATATGTATATAGGAGGAGCTCTTTTGCAATGAGTAGAGTAGGTATTTCACATTCTATGGGGAGGATGACTTCCACCTCATGAATGAGATGGAAATGCATGAAACCGGTGGCAGTTTTGACAACTGTGTGATATGACCATAAGGCTGAGAAAATCATGTGATGCCAATTGGTCTTATTCTTATTTATTGTTCATTGAAACATTGTTTTGAGGGATTTATTGACTAGTTTGACTTGTCCATTGGACTGTGGGTGGTAGGGAAATGCGAACTCATGAGCAAATCCCATTTTTTTGGAGAGTTCAGTGAAAAATTCATTCTTGAAATGTTTTCCATGATTGCACACTAGATGGAGGGGAACTCCGAAGTGGGAAATGATGTGATTGAAGAAAAAATGAGCAATCTTGTCTGTTGTATTATTGAAGGTGGGAATGGATTATGCCCATTTGGTAAGGTAGTCGACAACGACTACAATATACTTGTGCCTATTGCTATATGGGGGGTTCCAAATCATGAAATCAAGGCCCCACTTAAGGGGCCAACGGTGATAAATTGATATATAAGGGAAGGTGGTGCTTAGGATTTGTGTGCATATAATGTACACTTATCGTAGCGTTTGACTGCATGGATGCATTCATGGAATAGGGTGGGCCAAAAGTACCCAGGTCAAACTATTTTTTGTGCAGTGTACATGCCATAAAGGTTACCTCTACATAATCTAATGTTATAATCATTGGGCACTTTGTTTTCTTTTTCAATGGTGAGGCATCGTCATAGAATAGTGTCGACGCTCCTATGGTATAGTAATTCTCCTACGAGGAGATAACATGAAGCTTGGTGAAGGATTCAATGACAAGATTCTCGATAGAAGTGAGGGACAAATTTTTTCATTTGAAGATATACAAGGATATCTCCATACCATGGGTCATCATATGAAATGAAGAATAAATGTTCATATGGGAAATTTTCATTGACAAGGGGGTCATATGAGTTGGATGGTAAGTCAACCATGAGTTTTTCTAAGACGAGGGATTTTTTTCTTTTGGGAGTAGTGAACTCTAGACTATATTCTTGGAGGATGATGACCTAGGGAGAAAATTTTCCATTAATCTGGCGGTGACTAGGTAGATAATGTATGGAGTTGGAATCGACCACTACTATGGTAGTGTGAAGAAGGATGTAGTTGTGAAACTTTTTAACTGTGAGGCCAACAAGGAGGGAAATATTCTCCTCGTGATTGTATTTGAGAGGGGGCCTTGAGAGGTTTTTTCTGATATAGTAGATGATGTGTTCACGCTGGTCATTTCCTACTTGGACAAGAACTCCTACAACTGAAACTTTGGAGGCAGACAAGTATAAGATATAATATTTATCATAGTCTAGGGGAGAAATTAAAGGTTCTTTGTGGAGTTCTTCTTTGAGAGAATAGAATGAAATTTGAGCATGCTGGTACTAGTGAAATAGGATGTCACACCATAGTAAGAATAAGAAGCCATGGGTGTGAATGGCATAGTCTAGAACAAAATGCCGTAAAAAATTAGCTTTATCTTGGAGGCTCTACAATTGGCATAGGTTCTTAGGAGGAGGAATATCATTGATGTCTTGAACCTTACCGGCGTAGAGGGTGATGCCTTGGTGGGAGACGATGAATCCCAATAGGTGGCCTATAGTGATGCAAAAGATGCACTTCAGGGGGTTGATATGAATAGTGTATCTTCACAACATTCAAATATGATTTGAAGATCTTCTATGTGTTGGGAGCATTTTTTAGAACGAGCATTGAGGTATTCCAAGTATGCGAGAATAATGTGAGCCAAATCATGAAAGGCATATTCCATGGCACATTGGAAGGTGGTACCACCATTGTTTAGTCCAAAGGGAATCACTTGATATGAAAATGTTCCCCAGGGGGTTGTAAATACTGATCCACATGGTGAACTTGAATCTGGTTATAGCTGGAAAATACATCCATGAGTGATAGAACTTCATGGTCGGAACAAGATTCAATGACTTGGTCAATGAATGGTGTAGGAAAGTTGTTTTTGGGAAAATATTGATTGAGATTGTGAAAATCAATGGACACCCTAATAGTACTCTATTTTTTGGTAATAGGAACTTGGTTTGAAAACCATGATGTGTAGGCTATCGGGTAGATGAAGTCAACAACACATAATTCATCAATTTCAGCTTTGATGGCTAGAGATTTGGAAGGGTGAAGTGGTACTTTCTTTTGGCGGATGAGGGAAATATCAGGCCATGTGTGGATAGGTTGTTCTATAATATTCGGGTCTAATCCGGGCATCTCGTTGTAAGACTAGATGAAAACATCCTGAAATTATTTGAAGAGGACCTTATATGTTATGATATCTTTAGGAGAGAATGAAGCACCAAGAGTAATTTCTTCCATGACATCATGTTTGACAAAGATGTCAACTTTAATTGTGGAGGAGATATTTTCCATATTTCCTTCTTGAAATGCATCAGGTGTGGGTATTGGATTGTTGAACCAATCCACATGGCCATGGGGAATGAAGTTCTTAGTTTCAATGGAACATACTAGGATGCGTGAGTGTGGTTGAAAGGCGTTGTGAGTGAGAAAAAAGGAATGTGGTAAAATTCATCCCATGGGTAATCCGGGATGCATAGAACTTTCACAATGTCTTCATCGGATTGAAAGATGAAGGAGTATAAGGAGCATGTAACAAGTGGTATAGAGGTGTTGAGATTCATGGAAATAATGGGCAAGGAATCTATGGACAAAGGGTGGGTGAAACATCAGATATCATCATTCAAATCCGGGGTGGATGGACTTATGGGGGGAAATGAGAACCTTCATTAGACGTCATGAACCAAATATCCATATACAAATTGGATGTGGGATGGAGTGGTGGAGGGGGAATCTCACAAACGTGTGTTATAGGGGAGTTTGGGGGGTTTGGTGGGAAGTATACGCATCTCATTGGAATGGAGATGGCAAGTGAGGTCAAAGAAAGGAGGTTGGGCCTTGGAGGGTTCATGTTGTGATTGCTAGGAGATGGATCGTGCATAGCCTGGTTTATCTGTGGTTGTACTTGTCTTCTAATGGGTTGGATGGAATCCCTCTATCATTCTCGTATATCAATGATGAGTGGGGATTTTTATTTGTAATGGTCCATCTAGTAACATAACACACAAGGGAGTCACAAACATTCATTTATTGATATGGAGATATAGTAAATGGTTTGCATGTTAGTGGTAGGGTGGGTAACTTGAGAGGGTTTTGGTATTGGTGTTTGTCTTATTGCTCTCAAAGTCTCTCGGTAGGTGGGGATGGTTGGGAAATGATGAGTGTAATGATTGTACTACCCACATATGGTGCATGCATGCTTAGTACGCAGGCCTTTTTTATTTATAGAATAGGATTCTATTGGGGGTGGTGGCACTGTACGGTAGGGAGTATGGGCGCTCGTTTTGTAAGTTGAATGAGATTGTGTAATTCATGAAATGTAGGAAAAAGGTGGGTGGGTGTCCAACGGTAGAGAAAAATTCCCATGGGGGTTGGATGCATGGTGGGGAAGGGAGAGTGGGGTCTTTATTTTTGTTGGAACCATGTTGATTTGTGGTGTTTCCCCCTTTGCATGTATTTGGGTTTCCTATAGTGTTAGTATTTCCCCCAACTGTGTGACCAATTGGGTGAGTGGGTGGTTGAGCCACTGGTTGCAAACCTGAAGCAATAGGTTGAGGTGGGAGAGAAAAACTTGGTACCACAGTTGGTTATTTAAGAAACTATACAGGGATGGCTAGCACCATGTTCAGTAAGGTAAGGGTAGCATAAACCTGGTATATTGTTACTCTTGGGGGGGGGGTGTAAAATAAGGGTATTTGGGTAATGGCATGTGGGAATGTTTTCAAAATAGGGGAGTTGGCCCATCCTGGGGATTTTTTTGGATACTTCTTTTGGGGAAGTATATACTAGGGGTTTCTGAGGGAGAATTTATGGTGTAGGAGTAGAGATGGGGTTCAATGAGTCCTCTAGGGGATGATCATTAGTAATTTCTATGCCATCTGAGGTAATGATGCAGACTTGATCTATACTTGGGGTTGGAGGTGTGTATCCTTGGTATGAACCAATTAAGGACAGGTCATGAAAGATTCCTGATCCAACATCTACCATGGGTAAAAGGTCATCACTCGAACAGATATGGGGGAGGACGTTATCAATGTTCCTTGAGTGATTAGGTTCATAATGAGTCATTTGGTCAATAGAGATGATCTTGAAATTGTGAGGGAAGAGCATGGTGCAAAATACAAAATATGTTATAACTTGCATTGTGTACATGTATCTTTGTTCAAAAAGGATATTGTAGTCTAATTGGGCATCTATAACTTCAATATCAATGAGGATGGTTTTCCCCCCTAATTCTATGTGGACATTTTGGTAAAGACAGTCTGGTTGGGAAGGTTTCCCATTGTAAGCTCATAGGGTTATGGTTGAGGGAAATAATTCAGGGGATCCAAACTGTTTCCATACATGTTTGGACATGATGCAAGTGGATTCCCCCTCATCAATGATGCACTAATGGATGATGATGTTTTTGATTATGAGTCGAAAGTGATTAGATGAGTGTCTATTGGGTCTACTACACCCAATTATTAGAGAAAATCCTTTCTTTGGGAAGGACATGTCTAGAGAACCTCAAGTACTGACATGGAAGCAGGGGATTGTGCAAGGTCGTCAATAAGGCTATAGCTATGGGCATCTGGGGAATGTGGGTTATGCACATTCCTGCATAACGGTGCACGAGGAATTGAGGTGGTGGCTTAAGGGTTGGGAGGAGGAATCATTAAAGGTTGTCTAGTTGGCAATTGGGGAGACTCAACTGTGGTGGGGGGGGGGAGTCTGAGGGCATACCATATTGAAGGTTGTGAGTTTGTAAGAGGAGTTTCTCTTATGTGGTGAGGAGGATGTTGCAATCTGACGAATTATTTATTTGTGGTTGGCCAGGTGGAGGGAACCGACCTATCTATTGTGCATGAGTGATAGTGTTTGGTTGTGTGTTGATTACACCTTGGTGATGGATTTGGTTTTTCAAAACCACAGGTGGTGGTGGTGGTGGAATGTAGTTGGGAGGTACCTACCATGTCCCTTGGGGAGAATGAGGGCATGGGGGATTCATAGCTTCCTTCATTCATTTGTAATCAACTATTTATGGACAATTATGGGTGTAATGGTCATACTCGCCACATAATGCACATGTGAAATTAGTTTGAAGGTTATTATTCCTTCCTTGGTGTGGCTATCCATTGTTATTTCCCCTTTTGGCATTTTGGTTACCCTGGTTTTGGATTCCCCATGCTAGGGGATTTGGATGTTGGGGGTTTCCCCCCTATCCTTGGTTTCTATTCTTTCCCTTTCTTTGGTTTTTGTTGGGTTGGTGAGGGGGTTTGGCTATATTCATTTTTTCAAGTGCTTGAACTTGCTGAATAGGTGATGGTTGAATAAAATTTACCCATGCTTGTTGTTGGCCATGTGTTGCGACAACAAAATGAGAAGTACCAGGGAAGCGATAATAAGGATTACCTTGGGGAGGTCCATACTAGTTGTCTGAAGTGGAGGTCCCTCGCACAGGGATGGGAGTATAGGTTATTGGTGGAAAAGGTATTGCATGTTGGAATGGTACTAGGTGTATGGGGGGTGTAGGTACTGGTGATTCCACAATTGGAAGGGGGGTGTTAGGAATGGTGGTTGGTGTGGTGGGGGAGGGTAGTATGGGTTTCCCTCGTATGGTGGCTGGTAAGGGTTGGCCCAAAACATGGGTATTGATTTAGTTTGTGGGTAAGTATGGGTCATGGACCTAATCAACCCATCGATAGCATGCAATGTTCCTGGTTTGTCTTTACCAAATGGTAAAGGGAGAGGAGCATCGGGTAATATCGTATAAAGGTACCCCGATTGAGAGTAGATTAAGTCAAATTGTTGGGCCTTTGTGATGGCCTAATCTTCAGTTTGAGGCAAAGTAGTGGAAACATATTTGGCGAGGAGAGGGAGTAGTGATTTGAGGAACCAATCTAGTCATTGTTGTGGGCTGGTATATTCTTCGCAAATACTTCTTCTTCTTTTCCATTCATGAATGTGGTCATTTATATGGATGTCCAAGGTTTGTTTGAATTCTGATAGGATTTACAAACTAGTGTCATGGCATACTAGGAGTTGGAAGAAGGATAAGAAGGAGTTTTACAGTGATTCAAAGGTTGAATGGGATCCAACTTTATCATCCACATATCACTTAGTACATGGACTAGCGAGAGTTCTTTGAAACAATTGTAAGTGAACGAAATATTCCATAATTGTATTTAAATAACACCATAGGTGAAAATACATAATTTGATTGGCGGGGTCTTCTCTGGGAATCCCTTCGAATTAAGGAATATCAGAAGGTAGCTTAGTGGGCATATTTGTCCAAGTGGGGTCATGTAATATGGGATCGTTCATTAGTTTGTTCAAATCTGGGATATTGAGAGATGCCACGTATAGAATGGAAGGGGGAGTAGTAGCCATGGTATGTGAGGGTTGGTAAATTTTTCCTTGTGAGGATGGTTGGGAGCTTGTTCCTTGTGAAGAAGGTTGGGCTATGCCTCTGTGTGGTGTAGGACTAGTAGGTGAGTTGTTCTGGGTATTGGTTCCCAGCAAAGTATATCCAAGCAAGGTTTATCCTAGGACTATAGCAGTTATTGGTGTATGTGAAGGTTGTGTTGATGTATCAACCAAGTGGTGGATACATCCAAAAACTAGGGGGAGGTTTTTTAAATGTCTAGAATCATGGGGATATTGTGGTTTCCCTATGATTCTGGATTATGTGTGGATGTGTGATGGTGGTAATGAAAATAACTTGATAGAATAAGTGCTTTACAATTTACCAAAACAATGAATTCATAATTTCATGTAATCAAATGGTGATAATCATACATAATGTTGGGGTCCTATAATCATAGGTAGCCTAACTCTTCAGTTTCTTATTTGGTGTTTCTTCCACGATGAAGACATCTAGCTCAGTTGATTCCATCCTCCCTCCATTCATTTCGACCGATCCTTCATCACCCCGCTGCATCCTTCATCCACCTCTGCACCACTCACTCCCTTATCCATTTGTCCCATTGGCTACATCTCGCCTGCCACTCATCCCTGCATAAACAAACTTAGGATAAAAAAAAATGTTAGATTAATAGTTAGTTTAGACTTATTAATAATCAATTAATTAATTAATGGTTAATAATTAAGTTAGTTTGTTAATAATTAGGTTAGTTTATTAGAATAAACATTAAATAAAAATCAATTAAATTAAAACAAAAGGACAAAAAATAATAAACATATATTAAATAAAACATATAATATATAATAACAAAACAAATAAAATAAAACTTAAATAATAAAAATAAATTAAACAACACATAATAAATACAACGAATAAACACAAAACAATAATAAAAAACACAAAATAAAAACAAATATTAAAAAGCATAAAATTAAAAAAAAAAAAACTAAAAAATTTAAACTATCCTAAAGTTTTAACCCACGATATTTTCATGTAGCTCGGACCCCCCCTCCCTCATGTCACATCACCTCAAGGGGTCCGAGCAAGTGGTATTGGGAGGGACAAGTTTCACCTCCTGGTGAACTCAGACCCCCCTCCCAATAACACTTACCACCTCAGGGGTCCGAGCAAACCGCTTACCTCTCAAAAACCGCCCTCCCAAAAAATCAAAACTGTTGTTTTTTCTAGTTTCACCAGTCATCTTCCAAGGTGGATTCCGGGAAAACGGAAATAAATTTTAAAAAACCAAGAGAGTTTTTTGTTCATAATGGGATGAATAACACAAAAATCTTCCCAATTTTTCACAAGTGCCACAATATGGGAGAATCGAAGCTACACTTCAAACTCAGTTTTTTCATTTTTTTCATTTTTCCTGTTTCAGTCCTGATTTTGTGGGATTTGTTTAGGAGAACTGGAGTTGAATTTGGAAAAACCGAAAGAGGTTTTTGTCGAGAACATTCTCATATACAATGAAATATTTAATGTATTACACAGGTGTCACTATTGAGGAGAAACAAATGTTTGAGTCAACCCATTTTTTCGGTAGTTCGACCCGTCTTTCATGGCAGACAATTGAGGATTTTCAAGGATTTTATTTCTATTTTCAGCCGAGGTGGTTGAATTCGACCTCCTGATCCTAGGGAGAGTCTATTATATCAAGTCGAATGTACAAGGAGGAGGTAAGGACCATCATTTAATCTTGTATCAGAGCTCACAGAGCTTTCTGTATTTCATTAATCCAATAATACAATCATACTGGTTACAAGATTCTTGTGTCAAATCCATTGGTGAAGTTTTTCTCACTATAATTGTGTTTTCCTCCATTTTCATATGTGTTTCTTTTCTATATTGTTTTGAAGAGATTTAAGATCGGAATTTTTTTTAAAACACCATGTTCCTAGTTTAAAGCAATGTCAATGTTTTCCACTGAAAGTTAAATGCATAATTATTTACTACTCTGTCTTCAATTCAAATTCTTAAAATTTTTCCCCTCTACCATACCTCAATCCTATGAAGATCCAGTGATTTGCCTACCTTTCACTGTAAGGTTGTCTGTAGAATTTTTTTTTGATTGAATCTTAGATTGTGACTCCATTTCCCATGGTTCCTCTTCTCTGCACCTACCCAACTCAAAAAAAAAAACTTCTATCCTCATAGCTAGCCTAAGGTCCATGCTCAAACAAATCTAAATCTGACAGAGAGATCCCTCTCTGAGTCTTGGAGGGCTATATCCTTGACTCGAAGTGGTTTTTTGGTTACCCCTACCGATTTCCTCCTCAGCCTGGGCAATTACAAGGTGATAACATAATGGCGACTACATTGGGGAAGTGTTCTCCAAAAAAAAAATAGCAAGGTTCATATCTGATCACTGATGGTGGATAGTGACCAAGACACAAGAAGGATGAAATATTTCCCCTGGCGATTCCAATCAACTCCAAACAATGCCAACTCAAAGACTCCATTGGAGGAAGAACCTCAAGCATGACCAAGTAATCTGGAAAGAGAAGGTATCTAGGCTCAAATTGTATTCAAGACATTTTTGGTTTTATCTGTAATTATGTCCTATCTTTTTCTAATACAGATCAATAGTATATTTCTAAAGTTTACATTGATCATCTGCAAACTGATGAACCTCAAGAGACTAAGCCCCAAATTGTAGACCATGTACATAATCTTACACCTGTGCACATCCCAGATACACCTTTAGAAAGCCCAATGAGACGCAATCCTCATACTTTATCTCCTACTCTTGCTAAACCTCCATATGGTTATAAGCCTCTTGATTTGCCTCCTATGCCTGCAAAAATCCCAAATAGATACAAGCCCCTAGATTTTCCTCCTATTCTCCATGACCTCTCTGCCAATTATAGCAATAATATGCCCAGGTTTGATGGATAAAATGTGAACATCACTGCTGAAAAGCATATCCAAAGTATTGGGGATTTTCTTGATCTGTTTGAGGTGGAAGATGATGATGTATGCATCAAAATGTTTTCCTTAACATTGCAAGGTAAAGTCAAAAATTGGTTTAAGAATCTTCCAGCTGCAAGCATTATCAATTTCCATCAATTTGTAAAACTTTTCCTAGATCGATGGGTGATCATGAGAAATGTCTTTCTCATCCTAGAAGAATATGACCATTTGAAAAGACCACCAGGGGAAACAGTACAATAGTTTTCAGCAAGGTTTAATAAGGTATATCATACAATGCCTGTTGATATAAGGCTACCCCCAGGATTATCTCACTTACATTTCCCATATGCCTTCGATTCTAATATGGCATTCCAATTAAGAGAAAGGAACACTGCAACCCTTGAAGAAATGCAAAATGTTGCAGTTGATGTGGAAGCTAACCTGTTGAAGAGAAAGGAAAAATTGGAAGCATTGTTGAAAGACAAAATAGAAAAGGAACGAATGACATCTTCAGAAGTGAAACTAGATGTCATGGAAAACACTATAAAAGAGATGATGCAAATGATCAGTAGGAAAGATAAACTTCTTGTTCAAAGATCACATGTTCCAATAGTTCTAGAACAGACAAGGATCAATGTCCCCAAACACTTTGCAACTCATCCTTGGTATCATGGATTGGATAATGATTTTTTCATCTATTCACTTCACAACATAGTCAAAGATGAAGTTCCAACTCATGTTGTTGAAGAGACATCAGCTGATATGATGTGCATGTTTGATGACCTTGCATATGCAGATGATTTTCCAGGATATGGTCATCAGGGTGATGATTATGTGGTTGAGTTTGATTATGACTACTTAGAAAAACCAACACTATCTTCATGGGAAGAAGAAGTCCAATTACCACAATGCCAAGATGACAATCAAACTTTGCATACTAATCAAGATAGCAAGGAGGAAATTGCAGAAAATTTTCATGTAAGTGCAAAATGCCTTCCTATGTGTTTTACCTCATTTCAGAGAGAAAATTATAAGAAATTTGTCAACAACAAGATTGGAGAACTCTCTTACCAATCAGATGAGGAAATCATAGATGATAAAGAACATGTTTTAGATCTAGAAGTGCAACCCTTGAGTCATATTGAATGACAAATTTTAGATGAAATTACAGACGTTGAAATAGATGATGATCTGCTCGTTTTTTATTCTATACCATTATGCTCAAATTCATTTCATATTTTGAAAGGAAATTTTGGTCATATTTTGAATGATGAATACATGGAAGATTGTAATGTTTCACTACAGCCAATGCAACAAGTACCTCATTTTCTACAGGATCCAATAGCAGAGGTATAGGTTGACATGTGCAGACAAAGACCTTTTTCATTTGCTAGTCATGGGTTGAAAAGCATCTATGATTTTGATATGATCAGATAGTCAACTTCATCGTTGTGTTTAGCATAAATAGCATTTCAAATCCCATCAGGAAATTTGCATCCACGTTAGGAAGCGCATGAGGATGTAAATAGCATAACTACACCATCAACTCATGAAGTTGAGTTGGTTAAAATTGAACATTAGGAGATAAGTCATGTCTATTAGGATCCTATAGTTTTCTACATGGAGGAGCTATTGTTTTCAAAATTCCCATTGATTCCCAAAGTTTTTGGAATTGTCCATAGTCCCATAACTTTGTTTTGTGAAGATCAGGATGGAAAGCAATTCATGATGCCTATGCAAGTTATATTTCTGATATTGATTAAAAACATTAAAAGAGCAGAGTCATTAGAGAAGTTGCTTGACAGGCTGCACTGGCATTATTGTATCATTTAAAACAACAAAATTATCAGTAGTGTAGGGTAGGTAGCAATTTTGAATAAGCTCAGTCATTTGAGCATCTTTTTCAGTATTGTATGGCTTCCAACAGAGTTTGCAGTTGATGATATCTAGTTCAGTGTTCAGTAAAATCTGAGCCAGTTCGAAGAATGTAGCTGCAATGACTCCATGGCCCAATGAATAAAGAACCAGTCTGCATGTTCATAGTTCAGTGGTTCTTGACACCTCTTGAAAGATCTGCCATCCCTAGGTGGAGCTTATGTTGGGTTTCTATAATCATAGGTAACCTGACTCTTTAGTTTCTTATTTGGCGCTAATTATGTGATGAAGACATCTGGCTCAGTTGATTCCATCCTCCCTCCATCCATTTCGTCCGATCCTTCATCACCCTGCTGCATGCTTCATCCACCTCTGCGCCACTCACTCCCTTATCCATTTGTCCTATTGGCTACATCTTGCCTGCCACTGATCCCTGCATAAACAAACTTAGGATTAAAAAAAAAAGTGTTAGATAAGTTGGTTTAGGCTTATTAATAATAAATTAATTATTAATTAATTAATTAAAGATTAATAATTAAGTTAGTTTGTTAATAATTAGGTTAGTTTATTATAATTAACATTA
>ML827279.1:0-24554 GCA_009831015.1 Picea engelmannii | reverse complement strand
ATAGTATATAATAACAAAACAAATAAAATAAAACTTAAATAATAAAAATAAATTAAACAACAGATAACAAATACAATGAATAACACAAAACAATAATAAAAAACACAAAATAAAAACAAATATTAAAAAGCATAAAATTAAAAAAAAAAAACTAAGAAATTTAAACTATCCAAAAGTTTTAACCCACGATATTTTCCTGTAGCTCGAACACCCCCTCCCTCACCTCACATCACCTCAAGGGGGTCCGAGCAAGTGGCATTGGGAGGGAGAAGTGTCACCTCCTAGTGAAATCGGACCCGCCACTCCCAATACCACTTACCACCTCAGGGGGGTCTGAGCAAACTGCTTACCTCTCCAAAACCACCCTCCCAAAAAATCAAAACCGTTGTTTTCGCTAATTTGACCAGTCATCTTCCGAGGTGTACTCTGGGCAAACAGAAATGAATTTTAAAAAACCGAGACAATTTTTTTTTCAGTACGAGCTCAGGAACAAAAACGTCTTCCATAGTTTTCACAAGTGCCACTAGTTGGGAGAATATAAGCCATATTTCAGCCTCATTTTTTCAGTTTTTTGTTTTTCATGTTTTAGTCCTAATTTTGCAGTAGATGTTTCGTCAAACTGAAGATGAAATTGGAAAAACCAAAAGAGGGTTTTGTCCCAAACATGCTCATATACAATAACGTCTTTAATTTTTTACAAAGGTTTCATCATTGAGGAGAAACAAATGTCTGAGTCAACCCATTTTTTCAGCAGTTTGGCTCATCTTTCATGGTGGACAGTTCATGATTTTCAGGGATTTTATTTCTATTTCTGTCCGAGGTGGTTGAATTCGACCTCCTGAGCCTGGCAAGAGTTTGTTCTCTTTATTGTAATGTACAAGGAGGAGGTAGAGACCATGATTTAATCTTGTATCAGAGCTCACATATCTTTATGTATTTCATCAATCCAATAATACAGTCACAACGGTTACAGGATTCTTGTGTCAAATCCATTGGTGAAGTTTTTCTCACTGTATTTATTTTTTCCTCCATTTTCATACGTGTTTCTTTTCTCTATTGTTTTGAAGATATCTAAGATTGATATTTGTGTAAAAACACCTTGTTCCCAATTTAAAGCAATGCCAATGTTTTCCACTGAAAGTTAAATGCATAATTCTTTACTTCTTTGTCTTTAATTCGACTTCTTAACATTTTTCCCCTCTGGCATACCTCAAGCCTATGAAGATACAATGATTTTCCTACCTTTCCCTATAAGGTTGTCTGTAGAATTTGTTTTTGATTGAATCTCATATTGTGACTCCATTGCCCATGGTTCCTCTTCTCTGCACATACCGAAGTAAAAAACAAATCTTCTATCCTCATAACAAGCCTAATATCCATGCTCAAACAAATCTAAATCGAACAGAGAGATCCCTCTTTGATTCTTGGAGGGATATATCCTTGACTCAAGGTAGTTTTGTGGTTACCCCTACTGATTTCCTCCTCAGCCTGGACAATTACAGGGGGATAACACATAAAACAACAATATAACTAGTAGTTTGGTTGTTTTTGTTTACTCCACGTGGGGGAACATCAAAAAATAATGTATGTTTCCTATTCAAGGTAATGTCCTTCCTCTCAAATAGCACTGGACCTCCAAAAAATTACTTGATAAAGGGGTTGGAACACACTTGAGGAGATACAATAATCTAAGCTATAATGAACAATCAGTTATAATGAGGGGTGAATGGGGCATATTAGGAAAGTACTAGAGATATTTCCCAATAGTTTTTCAAAATATGATTGACGTGCAATTGCAACCAACAATCGCCACCTTTGGTAGAAAAAACCTAGATTTTTCCACTAAGTCACCTCGATCAAGCACAACATTTAGATTTTCGGCCTTAGAAATCGGCCACAAGATGGATGCTTTCCAAGGGTTAGGTTACCCAAGGAGGCACATTCATAAAAAATATAAATCGGCCTTAGAACCTTGAAGGGTGTTTCCCTCGCTTATGGTGTAGGAATGATCGATTAGGAGGATTTTGGTATCCTATTTCGCAAATTTCTAAGTTTCAATGAAAATATGGTGATGGGGAGTTATTTGGATCGCTATCCCAAAAATCATAACTTTGACTTCCAAATTATTTTGTGTTACTTTTGTGGAGGTTAGAAGTGGGTTGATTATGGATTCTTTTAGGATCTTAAAATGGGTTGTGAAGTTGGGGTCATGGGCCAACTTCATTGATTAAAAATGGTGTGTACACAAGATATTTACTAAACAAATGAATCCCTTCGGATCTTCCCAAAGTGATTATGAGCGTGAGAAGAGAATACTATGGTTGTAAGTATCTAGTGAAAAGCCTTTTGAATATATGATGTGTGAAAGAAGTGATAGTGAGTGATGAATTTTTAATAAGTTAAGTGAGCAAATTTTGGCATGTGGACATTGCTTGGTACTTTACAATTGTTTCTTATTTCTGACTTACTAGATTTCACAAACAACCCTTGAAAAAATTGACAAAGCCCTAGGTAACTAGAATGGTGGAAATGTGATTCCTTAATCTTGAGCTTTAATATCCCTAGAATTTTATCTAATCTAAGAAATATTTTAAACTATTCCTAGATTTTGAACATGTGGAAATGTATGGGACCTTACAATTATTTAAACTTCCTAAGAGATGTACTCTAAGAGTTTGAAACTATCCTAGGATTTTGCACATGTGAGCATGTGTGGCCCTTACAATTATTTGGGATTATGTTTCAAAAACAAGATAAGAGGTATTGGCCTCTCTTAAAATGCTTGATTTTAAAGGGATATGTAGGTTTCTTTAGGAAATATCTTTTTATTATTTCCATGATCACACAAGGGTGCGAGGAAAGAGCATACTCCAAGATTGTCTAAATTATACCCTTCTAGTCCCAAATTAATGTGATGTTATTGTAAAATAAAATATCTTAATGAAATTCAAATGTTAAACTTTAAGTCATCCATGTGGAAACCAAGGAAATCAAAAGATATTATGGCTATTTTTAATCCCCCTAGAAATCTATGTGTGACTAAGTTACCTATGCATGAATGAATCTCAAGCTTTCTTGTTATGGCTTTTACAAAGTGCATAAAATTATTCTAAGCTACTGGAAAAAATCAGTGTGGAAATCGCTTACAATGTAGCAAAAAAGAGCTTCTGTGTAGATTTATGCATAGATAATTTTGCAAAGTGTGCATACCACGCAGAATGAAAAATACAAGGATGTGCAATTCTGCGAATATCATGTGACTGTTTTTCCTGAACCTGCGCACACGGAGGAAAATGGTGGGCCACAAATTTTGAAATGAAATCCTCCAATAGAGGGATGAATTGTAGTGTCTGAAGGGTAGGCTGAGTGGATTTTGGACCCTTCAAACACCATAGAGTGAGAATAGAAGGTCTAATATCCCATAGGGGGAGGAATTTGATCCCCAATCCCCAATATGGTCTCCAAACTGTTGGTTTCCTTTTGTCACTTGGGTGAGCAAAATTAGGACCCTTGACTGCTAAGTTGGACTAAATAAGAAACATTAAACAATGGTTAGTAGGTTAGTATGTGTGCAAACAATGAAATAGATGAAAAAGGAAAATAAAAAAAACAAAGAAACATGATTTGAACAAATATCAATAAGAGATGCAAAATATTGAACACAAAGAGTTGGTATCCAACAGACACTAGTCTTATTGATTTGATAGCACCAAGAGGAGAGATGTGGGACTTGTGAATCCTCTATTCCTCCTAAGGAGGGCCCTTGAATCCCTCAAGATAACACTTCTACTCTCCTATTCTAACTTGAAAATGGTGAATAAATGTATGTAAATCCTTCCCAAGAGTTGAAACGACATTCCTTTGCTATACTTTACTAAAATTGTTCTTGAGAGAGGAAATGGTTTTTCCAAGAATATTTGAACAACATAACACTACAATACACTTGTTCCTTTTTTGCATACAATGATCCTCTATTTATAGGAGGATTGGTAGATATTTCACAACTAGTTTCAAATGTGAATGGAGAGGCCTTTGAAGGTACCTCCCATCATTTCAGTGATCCCAAGCCAAAATTTTAGGGAGATTTTTGGGTGTGGACGAGATCTACTTCATCCCATAAGTGGTTGAGTCCCGACCAAAATCATCAATGCACCATCTCTGCATCCACGTGGGTTTCTTTATTGTCAGTCGCACAACCCACACACTATGCATGTTGTATGTTGTGTTAGCCCACACAGATGTGGTGCACTATCTTTTTTTAATGTGCACGTAAAATTGGGATCCTTTTTGCATCATTTCGTGACTATCTGGACAATATTGATTGTGATTCTCCTATATTTATTGGTTGTATGCTGTATTTGTGTTGATTGTTTCTTCATTGGTTGTATGAAATTGTATGAGAAATGTTTTGGTGATAACAACCAGCTTCTTGCGACTTAGCATAACCAACACATCTCTTCTAAGAGATAAGATACCACCATTCTAGCTTCTATGCTTTTGCATTTTATAGTATTTTGTATTGAGATAGTGCTTAATAGAATCTAAGATTTACTGCATTATTATGTTCCTTATCATATATTGTGTAATTATTTGTTATATATTTGTTATATCTCTACCTTCATATAGTTCCTAAAATATTTTGAATCACAAAATAAACAAATAAAATAAATGTTTGAGATTAAGGGGAGTACAATAAGTCTTGTCTATAAGAAAGAATATTACATTCGATTAAAAAGAGAAGACCCATGATGCCCATGGCTGTCAAAAGATATCATCAGTCATAAACCATAATCTTGAGAGCAAAGAAACTTTAAATAAATAATCAATTGCAAGTAATAACACCACTTAGAGGAAGTATTAAATAGTGTGGTGAAGTTCTCAACCACGACGAGTAGGTTATCGTAAACATTAAAAAAAATGTAAACATTGTAAACCATGATAATCATATCGTGCAAGAGGAAACAAAGGTAGTTTATACAGAAAAATAGTTTATGCATGAGCCAGAGCTCAAGCTATCCCAGTAATAGTAAAAGGAGTTGAGATAAAAAAATTATAAAGGATTTATCATGATGATGAGATCGTAGTTTTCCGAGAAAAGGAAAATACATCACTACCTCTATAAATTGGCATAATGATAATATTCACCACTGTGAGTTTTGACACGTCTTTTCCTCCAGGTATCTCTTAACTTAGGAAATGTGCATACGAGTTTTCTTTAGATATGAGATGTATTACCTTGGTTTTTTGGATACCCGGTGAACTCAGGATTGTGCTCAAAAGGGTGTTTCATTTCTCCCTTAAACAATCCAAATATAAAAACTTTAACCAAAGGAATAAAAAAAATATAACAGTAGGAAAAATTATTTCTACGAAGTCAAACCTACATTGTTACCTTGGTAAGCAAGCGTTGGAAAAAACTCTCATTGGGTTTTGGGGTTTCCATTTGTCTTATCCTTGGAAACTCTCCTATGTAAATAAACAAAGAGTGAACCATTACTAAGATACCAGATATATCAATGTATTATTATATCAGCATGAGAAAGTATAGATCTGCAACTACAAACGAAAAATTAACAAACCCTCGACTGAGCAGATAGAATGGATCCTTAGGCTCTACGTCCAAATTTGTCGAGTTGACACACTAAACAAAGGATATAGTATGATCTCGGTTTTCCATGCATCAATTAAAAGCTGGCTAGTACTGTTAGTCGTGACAACTGGAGATTAATGGGGAAAGCCTTATCACAACCTTAATGAAAGTTAACTTAGCATTAAATTAATTATAACTCCGAGTTAATGGTGGATAAACTAAGAGTTAGAATTAGCATCATTAATGTGTGATTGGAGTGGTGTACGAGTAGAATAAAGTGGCCATTACTTGGAAGAAAATATATCCATAGTAACCTCAACGACTATGAACCTAAGGTCGAGTGCTTTTGGGTAAGGTCGAAGTTTTTGATCAATGAATGTATGAGTACGTTATATGTATTTGGGTAAGGTCGAAGTTTTTGATCAATGAATGTATGAGTACGTTATATGTATTTGGGTAAGGTCGAAGTTTTTTATCAATGAATGTATGAGTACGTTATATGTATTTGTATGTGGATTTGATCCACCAATTCGTTGATAGCATAGTTAATGAGCTGAGTATATCTATTAGTATGTGGATTAGATCCACTAATGTGTTGATAGAATAGTTAATGAATTTAGTAAACCTAAATTATATATGCGTTACTAAGGTAAAACTTTAAAGGTATATTAATATACAAGGATACATGTAATTAGGTATATGTATTTATATGCCACCAACATAGTAAACAATGGTATGTATGAAGTGATTTTCAAGGATCTAAATGTAATATCAAACGTTGTTTCATTGAGTGAATTGTCAATCATTGCAAAGTCATATAGTCATAAAATACAAAGATTTATATATTTTTTGAATTATCTTCCAAGTAAATTTTGACAATCCAACTTTGGATTAATATTATATTAATATAGGGCAAAACCATTCTAGTTATTAATGTGATAAGTTATAATTAAATCAATAGAAATAGAAAGAATAGTAAATGCATAACTATAGAGTGAGTAAAATTGATTGATGGAGATGCAAAATATAATAGAAGAATTGATGTATAGTATTTTGTACAATGGACTCTTCATCCTATTATGGTGACAATATGACAATTATTAATGTGTGAAAAATAATTTGTGTACTAGACATTTAATTAACAATCTTTCTAAAAATACTAAGTATATTAGTATAAGAATAAGATTAAATATTGAATTAAAAACAAATTTATGCTTATAGGAGTCATTACAATACATAATGAGTGATGGGAGTTTCATGATGCTACCAAACAAGTATGGAACAATGATCAAAGTTCCTTGAGCATGTAGAAAACTAGTATTATTCAAGAAAAAATAAATTGAAACAATGCAAAACTATGTCGATGTTGGAATCCAGAATTATAATATTTTCAACAGAGAAAAACTAAATTCACCCAAGCAAAATGAAGAAATTTGTTTTCAAGGTTTTTGGAAAATTTCATTTGATGACACTTTCTATAAATCTAGAACTGGAGTTGGTATTGTGTTCAAGTTATCAATCACATCAAAAGAAGATATAGAGTCAACAAATAAAGATTGAAACATTATGCAATGAGAGTGTGGGAAATAATAGACTATTTTAATTTTTTCAATATTTATTTTGTTCCTTGATAAAATAACCAAAAATATGATTCATTGGTTCTGGAAAAATCCATTTTCAGCATAGATGATTCTCAAAACCAGAATACTTTTCATGTAAAAATATGTTTTTGACCTTCAATACCCAATAATCACGATTGTTAGCAATTTTTTGAAAATTATGAGCATATTAAAATTTTTCTTACAGACCATGACTCAACATTATATGTTGTTTCATAAGAAATTCAAAATAGTCAAAAGGAAATTCATGATTACAATGTTGTGTTCCTTCCAAAACATTATTTCATAGTGAAATCTCTTTTAACTTTTACAAGAGATGACCAAACAAAGACCAAGGAACCAATAAAGGAACCTTCTATTACAAAGGTTGAAGAGACACAAAAGAAATAAATATCAGTGCACTTGATTCTCCAAAATACATAAGTCTTGGTATGAGTTGTACCACTGAAGATATTGAACAATACACTCTCCTTTTAAAATAGTTTCAGGACATTTTTGCTTGGAGTTATGATGATTTAAAGGAATATGATAGGTCCAACGTCTAGCATGTTATACTAATCAAAGAGGGATCAAAACATTTTAAGAAAAAATTAAGAATGATAAATCCCAAATTGAATCCCTTGGTAAAAATGGAGTTGATTTTTTTTTAAATATGGTATAATTTTTCCACACATTGAGAATGGATTTAAAATCCTATGGTAGTTAGAAAAAATATTGGAGAGATTTTCCTTTATTTATTTATTTTAGAGATCTCAACCGAGCAAGTATAAAATATAACTACCCACTCCCAAACATGGAGATGTTATTGCTCTAGGTTACTGTTTCTACACTGATGTCTATGTTTGATGGATTTTATGGATACAATCAAGTCCTTGTTGTTGAAGAAGACATAAAGAAGACTACATTTATTACACAATATGTAATATATCATTATTTATGTATTCCATTTGGACTAAAAAATGTAGGTGGAACTTTTCAAAGATCAATGAATGATGCATTTAAGGGTTGAATTGGAAAATTTATGGCAGATTACTAGGATGATTTGAATATTCATTAAAAACTAAGGGAAATACATTTTAGACATTTTAGACAAGTATTTGAATGATGTAGGATGTATGGAATATATTTGAATCCAAAAAGCATGTTTATTTTCTATAGGAGAAGGAAAACTCATGGGTTATATTGTGAGAAAAGAAGGAATATGCATTGATTCATAGAGGGTTAAGGCAATAAATGACCTAAATCTTCCTACATCTCGAAAAGGAGTACAATCTCTCATTGGAAAGATAATTTTTGTACGAAGATTTGTTCCATATTGTGTTATGATTGTTGAGACAATAAAAAAGTTACTAAATAAGGATCCTAAATTTTAATGAAAATCATAAACTCAAAAGGATTTCACAGAAATCAAACATGCCATCTTTACTTTCCTTGTTCTTATTAGTCCCGATTTTGGTAAATATTTTATATTATATTCATTTTCTTCATAGGAAAATATTTCCTCCATCCTCATCCAGAAGGAGAAAGGAGAAGAACTCTCAATTAATTTAATGAGAACAACCTTACACGATTATGAATTAAATTACTGTATGATTGAAAATAAATCTCTTTCAGTAGTCAAGGAAACAACCCATTTCAGGACCTATGTTTTATCAGTTTCACATCATTGCTTATGTGTCATACTCAATAGTCAAAATATTTCTCAATGAACACCTCAGAGAGGGTAGATGGGAAAATTGGTTAGCAAAGCTTCAAGAATATGATTTAGAGATTAAGCCTCTGAAAAAGTATGATAGTTAATGGGTCATCCAATGGACTGAGTAGTGTGAGTCTCATGTTTTACATTACCATGAAGTTACAAGACAAGTGTTTTCTAAAAGGATTGAATGATATGTGTTATCTGAAATACGTACTTGAAATATGTTTGACAAACTACATGTTTTTCAAAAAAATTTAGGTATGGTATTTGATGAAAAACAACTATTTGAAGAAAATATTGCAAGCCATTTTTTTGATGTAATGCTTGTTACAAATCTATTTGTTGGGGTGGATTTTAACAATGATATTTTTTCTCTTACCACAAGTTTTCAAATAATGGTGAAGTCCTTTACAAGGAAAACCTTGCTTGAGTGGGTCCACTCTTTTTCCTATGTAGTAATCTATATAAAACTCCAACTAGGATATTTAGGTGGATGTGAAGATACTTATTTTTTAGTGTAAACAACTTGTTGACACTTATTTTATTTATGATTACATAATTGAAAAATATTATTATGATCACTTTGGATCTATATTTGTGTGGAAGAGTTCTAGGAAATTGAGGATCTTAATTCTGAAAAACTATTTATTTTATAGAAGTAGTCCAAAACAAACCATCTAATTAATCTACTCTAAATACTCTTATGTCTAGTGTGTATATTGTGGATAAATCTGAGGAGGTGCCAAAGTTGGAGGTATCTAAGCTATATGTTACATAATTAATTTCATATTACAAATACTCTTTGGTAATATCGATATTTAATGTTTTTTAGCCTTTTATATAAAATTTGTACCAATGGATTTACTCGAATTGGAAAAATAATTATGAGGTTTATCTATACTCTAAATATTTTTTTTATTGTTCATTTTCCAAATCTCATTGATTACCAAAACGATTTAGTGGAGAGACCCTAATTTTGGGGCAGAGTCGGTCTATTTTTCACCACATAGTTCTCGAATTTTAATCCAACTACTATGTCTATAACAAAAATGTTACTTTGGGTTTGGATCTGAAACCATTCCCTTCATTTTTTGCATTTATTAATGTTTTAAGATATCAACTATACTCTGGATAGTTATACACAAATACATCTAGAGAGGATCAAGGCAAGTCCTTTCCCATATTCCTAATTATGTGATGAGATCGACACAAGATAGGGTTTACTCAACAAGATTCTCTTACAACATGGAATTTTTAGATGGGATTGAGTTTTGGGTCATGAGAATACCTGTTTTCTATGTCATCTCTAACAATAAATAGGGAATTTGCAATATTATTTTCCTAAAACATGAGCGTTCTCCAAAAGGAACACAGGTCATGAAACCAAACTAAAATGTTGGGAAGCATATGAAAAATCATATCTGAAGAATGAACATTATTAGAATGATGTAAATTCACAACTATATATTTCAGGAAATTATATCAATGGTTCCTAGAAGTGAGAAATGAGGAATTGTTTCCTCCTACAATCGATAGGGAAGAAGACATGAATACTAGTATTTCCTCATTAAAGGCGGTCATTTTCCATGAAGATTCTTTAAGGGGATTGAAGATCCTTCACAACTCGACCCCTTTGGTTCCAATAAGGAAATGGTTTTTAAATTACAATTAGTCCATCTAGAATGTTCTTTATGGGGATGACATGAGATTGACAAGAAGAAAGAGAAAAAAGGTAGGATTGGGGATTATTTCAATAATAATAATAATAATAATCTATTTTTAAGGTCACAACTAAGCTAGATACCAAATTAGTGTATGAGACCCCCTTGTTTATGGAAGAATAAATTCCCTTTATGCACTAATTTGAATGCTAATGTCTATGGAGGTATACATACCCTACCCACCTATGGATTTGAACCTGTGATGTCCAAGGTGGAAACTATTGGTACCCAAATTTTTGGGTTAATATCACACACACACATAAACAAAGTTATGCACGCCCATTCCAGTTTTGTGCATACCCAAACTAATCCTCAAGGAATGACAAGAAGTGTGTGCCAGTGTCAGTTTTGTATGAACACCAAAATTAAAGAAGACTCATGTCAAAATCATAGAAGGCATCATAAAGAAATATATCAGAATGCTTACTGTCAGCAGTACAAGAGAACATGGAGCTGGCAAAAGGTGAGTTGGAGAGGCATTTAAAATTTCCCCAATTCCATAAAGGATACATGGAAGAGGAAGGTGGAAGAATTGTGTGACATCGTTATTCAGTAGAATGAGTGGAACATAGCTGGTAAAGATAGAGGTCCTGAGCAAATAAAGATATAAAAAGGAGCAACATAAACATAAACAAAGTTACTCACTGAAAGGATTAAGGAATTTTTTGTTGTTATGATATATGTCAACTTCATTATTTAATCCTTTATAGTATTGTAATGTTGTAATGTTTCTAGTTGTAATTCTGAGTCTATCCTATATCTAAGTTTTGAAGGGATGTGCATGGCACGGTGTATTGTAAGTCTGGAATTATTTGAGGAATGCAAGTCTATGTTGTTGTCATGTATGATTTCCTTAATGTATGTTTTCATTTGATGGAAAGAGGAACATAACAAAGTTACAATGATTGTTATCTATCACGAGTCACTTATGTGTTATTTGGATATGTGTATGTTTTGTTTTTTCACGTTGAAAATAATAAGTTGTCAATTATGGAATTTATGAACATCAAACCAGATGTATCGTTATGTACTTAGCCCTTCATCCCCAACAAAAACTAGTTAATCTCTATGATCGTCATTGCATCTACGGTGAGACCTTCTTCGGCCTTGGATGAAGATTGATATGCCAATTATTTAGGGTTTTTGTCGAAACCCTTGGTCTTAACCCCCCAACATTAAGAAGGAGGCATGAAAGTGTTAAATGGACCAATAAATGGTTCTATGGTTTGGACCACAAAGTATTGTATTGAATGATGAAGGCAATAAATAAAGTGGTATATGTTGGATGTATGGGATGACCCAGGTTCTACCTTAGTTCTCCAACCAAACCCTAGAAAAAATTGGCCCTTCTTGTAAACCAAAATGAAACACTACACATAGAGTTAAGAGTGAATTATCACTCAAGATGGATTATGGGTTACTGCAAGACCCAAATGTATGTAGTCTTGGAAGGGATGTTTCTCATGGGGATGTCAGGCATATTTTGCTACTCAACATTAATCATTCTACCATACCATCATTCATATCTACCATTCATTACTCTTTATCATGGATAATTTAGTGTACATTGTAAATTAAATCTAACAGATTCATTCATTTAATTAATCATTCATCATCAATCATATAAAATCAACGCATAAGAGAAACACAGACATAGACACCATGTTTTATTCTGGTTCGCCACCCCTGGGCTACGTCCACAAAGATGTTTTTCTTCTTAATATTCTTCATCAAGTATTAGAACTGCATGCATTACATAAAAAGTTTATAAATGGTGAGGTTGATCAGTGTCGCACCAAGATCCACAGCTTGCGATCTAACCCTCAGTTACACTCCATAATTCTCCAAAATTGATACAATCTGAGATCCACAACTCTCAACAAAAAAATAGTAACTGTGACTCAAAACTTATAAAGGTTCTCAAAAATGAATTCCCAACTAATGATATCTTATCTACCTCATACACCATATATTATACTACCCAAAGTGGGTAAAAACCCTTGAAATCATAACCCAGAACCCTAACCCTAATGTATAAGGTTTGTCCACATAGTAGCTCCTGCGTGTGGTCGGTCTTCAATCCAACTGTTTCTTACTTTGAGTCTTCTTTTCCTCGTGACTCTTTTCCTTATTTCCTGGCGCATTCAGATTCTTTGGTCCATTACTTAGATGTATTCTCTTTTGTTGTTCTCTTCCTTATTCCTAGAACTTTTCTCCCAAAACATCGTGCTCCAACAAGATGCCAACACTTACCTATGTCTCGTCTTGAGGCACTTAGGTAGTGTTTTCCTCCTTCATTAACTTCTTCAATGCCTCAAATATGAATTTCAGCTCTTGTACGTATGCTTTCTCATGTGCACTCATTTCTACAATTTTTTCCACCAACTGCATTTTAATGTTCTCCTTCATCACTTCTACACACTCCAATTGTAGTTTCTCCATCCTACCCTTCGTCGCTTGCAATTCTGTAATCATTATTTCTTCCCCTTCTTGCAATGGCTCAAACTGAGCCTACCTTAATTGATTCTCTTTTTGGACTTCCTTCATCTCTTCTTGTAGGTTCTTCATCTATTTTTCACTCTTCATCTTGTCTATAATGGACATATTATGTTTTTTGTGCTTCAAATCCCGGACTACAGTGATTATGTTTCCCTCCTTCTAGTATAATTCTTTAATCTTCACATCTTCTTGCAGTTTATTCCACATTTGCGTTGTACTATTATAAAAAAAAATCATTCTGGTAATCTCTCCTTCAATACCTTTTGTATATTCTACAACATGTTTTTCCCTTTGTGCTTTGATGTCTAGTGGAGTGCTAGGGATCACCTTCTCTTCTAGTTCTATTATTTCCTACCTGTAACTTTCCATCACCTGTGTTATATTTTGAATTATCTCTTCTATGCTTAACTCCTCTGCTAGTGCGTTGTTTGGGATAGTTTGAAATACTTCCTCAAGTATTTTTTATAGTTTCTCCACATGTTGTTTTTCTTCATCCCTCTCGAACTTCACTTCTTTAAGGGATATCTCCAATATCTCCTTTTCCTCTTTGGATGTCTCTAAGTTCGCTGCATCTATTCTGGCTCTTGATTTAACTTCATTCGTGATGCCTATATGCAAGTTGTATAATTCCTTGGTTGGAATCTTGGAAAATACCAAGTCCGACTGTGCTATATCCTTCAAGGTTTTATGCGTTGTGTCCTCGTCCACTTGTAGCAGTCCCTGAGTAATTTGGAAAGTCTCACTTCCCATTCTTGTTTTCTTCACTGTCTCCTTTTCTTCATGGATTGGATCCTACTCTGCTATGCCTTTTTGTTGTGCGACATTAATCTGTAATCTCTCCAAAACTTCTTTAACCTCCATCATATTTTTCATCAATTATTATTTTTTTGACTACGAGACATATAATTCTTCTTCTCCTCAATCTTGTATTTTATCTTCCACCAATTCTATGTCATCCTTAGCTATCATGATTTGAGGGTCCTTATTTTTCACCTTCATCTTCTTGCGTTGTTCACATATCTGTATCGTTTATTTTATCTTTGGTAGTGTTTCTTTCTACGAGAGTTTCTCCTAGATAGGGATGTTATCCTTCTTTTGTGCTTCCCCATTTGTTCCTTTTGCGCACTCCGCTCCTAGTACTGAGGCCCTAGGTATTGTTTCCTTCTTCCTCTACTTATTTACTACCATCACACTTTCTATTGGCTGAGTGCATTGTGATTCTTTCCTGATATTTGTTGTTGGACTACTGGATTTCTGTGACATGGCAACTTATGCTTGTTATTTTACCTTTTTATCCTTCTTTCCTAGCGTGCACTGCTTCTTTGTTCCATTCCTTAGATTCCTACATCATTTTCTACGCTCTTACTTATTCCTCAAACTTTTCTCCTATTAGCACTAGAAGTCACTCCATACTATAGAAAGAGTGAGCCCAATACAAATTTAGATATAATTGATTAAATCAAGTTTAAACTAAGGTGGAACAGTAAGGAAGAGAAAGCATGAGGGTAGAAAACTATCTGCAAAGTCATTCCATTGAGCATGGAGTCAACACATCCTACATATCAAAGGCACTCAAGTTTCCTACCAGACCAAAAGGAATATAATTGATGTATGGAGATTTAAGGAAGATAAAAAAAAGAAGAATATCATCAAGCAAAGATCCTATATGCAAAAATGACTTAAAATATTACTAGAAAAGAGATCATGAAAGGAGCCAATTACTACAAATCCTTTGCATCTCATGAATCTCCTTCCCATGAACAACCATTGATCTTCAATGCCTCCAATTCCATTCAAGTAATATGACAAGGTTAAATGATAATAAAGAACAAAAATTCTGATAAACAACTTTCATGAATCTCTAATGGCATAAATGCCTACATCACATGCCCTCAAGCTTACAAATACACATATAAGCTTCCCCTGTAGCTCTCTCAAGCCCTTTCTAGTCATGAACCCCCTTTATCCAAGATATCCGTCCTTAATTAAATAGAAAATAACATAAAAATATGATTAGGAGGTCGCATTTCATCTCTTTCATTGGATTTTGGGCCTTTGATATAGGTGGCAACAATCAAAGAGACAAAAATCCAACAAATTGCTAAATTTTAGGAAGTTGTTGGAAGTCATTAATCAATTTGTTGCTAACTCATCGTATGAGGTTTTAATGCAAATTAAAATTAGTTGTAGGTGTCCTTTATCATCCAACTGATCTTTTATAAGTCATTTGAACCCTCCTTGGTAGGTGGCAACCTCCAAACAAGGCAAACATTGAATAATTTTCTAAGTTTGCAGTGCACTAGTGTTTTAATTTTATCTTACAAATTCCAAAATGGGCCAGGATGATTTTTTGTCATGAGGTCAATGCCATAATCATTCTACTCCAAAACCAAATTCATAAGAACCCACATCACGATTTGGTATTTGTGATACAATATTTAGAATAAGTTGCTACAAGAAATGAGTTTGCAACGCCAGTTTGCAGTGCACTGGTGTTTTAATTTTATCTTTCAATTGCCAAAATGGGCCAGGATGACATTTGGTCATCATATCAATGCCATAATCATTTTCTTCCACAACAGATTTTAGAAGAACGCACATCCACATTTTGGATTTATGATAAAATCTTTAGAAGAAGCTACTACAGGAAATGAGTTTGCAGCGTCTGACAACGACACTGCGAACTTTCCTGTAGGTATTGTTTTGTGCCAAATCAACACAACTGATTCCAAAACCATGCAAGAAGCCTTGAAAACCTCTGATAAATATGCTAGAACTTCTGAGTAATTAAAACAACCTTCCTAAATATTATATTCATATTAACATAGGACAAAACATTCCTTAGATTTACAAGCCTATATATATAATATATCACAATAAAATTGATGGAAAGTTGTAGATATAATGATTTATCCTCTTCTTCTCCTAGTGGCTTCCTGGTCCATCCTATCCAGATTCCTTTTTTCTACAACTCTCTGAAGCACTTAAAGTATTCTTTTAATTTCCTTTTTCAACTTGTAAATTCCATTTTTTTGCATCCTTAAGCTGCCTCCTGAGTCTTTTGAAAGTAGGGTGTGATAAGAGGGACAAAAATTCAGTCTGAGTGAAGCTACATATAGGAAAAAAGAGAAAAATATATGTAAACATAGGGTTTGCAGCACCAACATGCAGTTCGCAACACCAACAACTAGTTCATAGCGCCCGTCTATAGTGCAATTGAACTAGGATTTATGAAGGACTAATAAGAGTTTTCATGTCTGAGAGGGAACATATAAAAAATGGTTAAAACCTAGGCCTTATGTAGATTCCAAAATTGGCAAGGGTTTGGTCAATCAAAATAGAGGGTTTGCAGCGCCAGTTTGTAATGCGCAATTTCTGGTACATGGTTAATCTAGACAGTTCGCAGTGCATAATTATCATTGGGAAATACAACTTGTTTGCAAAGGGGAATTGTAGTATGACCCTGAGATAACAATCTTTACCAATGAGTAGGGTTTAGAGCACCAAAATAGTGGGTTTCAGAGTTAGCAGTGCATGAACATTAGCAGTTTGTAGCACCAACAATACATAACAACTTTATATCTTTACTCAACCTTTTAAGAAACATGTAAATCGTCAATGGGGTACTTGCTATGTTTTGAATTTAGGATAGTGTTTTTTGAACCTGATCTGGAATTAGAGGGAGGCATCCAATGTGCTAACATTTGGCTCCACAGGGGATGAAGACCTCCCTGTGAGGCTCCAAGAACCTCTGCAGTTCCAATGACTTTTCTGACTTCTGAATATGATTCTAATTTCAACAATTGTTCACCACTATTCAAGTTAAAACATCTTACAAATACCAACTAATATTACATTGGGCATGGATTCTTATTCCAAAACTGAAAAAAAAACAAACGCTCGTGTATCGAGCTTATTTATGTACATTTATACTACTAACCAATAAACTTCTCTGGTCAAGTGTATACAAATTTCCAACACAACCATGCAAGGAATTGGTTAAATAATTGAACTAGACTTCCATCTTTAAGAACAAGTGAAATGATAAGAATGGAAAAATATAGGAGAAAGTAGGATTGAAGATCATAATTAAAAATCCTAAATTTTGTCTTTAAAAAGTTGAAGACAGAAGGATTTCTACTCCATTTCAAATCCATGTAAATAACCACTAGATCTTGGAAAAAGCAACTAGGTTATGTCCATTTAAGAAAGAAATACTCTATTGTTGATTGAGGAATATCAATAACAACTTCACAAATTTCTGAAGATTGTTGATCCACATCTGATAGGAAAAAGGGTAATAATGGTTGATTTTGTAAGCTCCCTTCATTCTTATTTTCTACAACTGACATTAGTTCAGCATGACCCTCTTTACGACCTTCCCCTGAATCTGATGCATGACTTTCATAAATAGGATTATTGTTGATGCTTTCATCATGCACTGATATAAAAAATTTCTCTTTATCATAACCATGACTATTCGAGAATGAATCTGAGTTTTGATTGCTATTATGAATCTCTATAGCTAATTCAGAAACATTTTTTTTCTTCATAATTTGTTTGGTACATGCTTCCTCTATATTTGAAATGGAAGGTTCATCAGGGGAAAAATTTAATGCATCTACAACCATGTAATCATCAATACTATGACTAACTATACCTCAAAAACCTTCTTCTTGGGAAGCAAAAGTAGAAAGAGTTCCATGTATGAATGATTTCTTATCCACATCTTCACTAGTATAATATCTTCCATCCTCACTACTAGAGAAATTTATATGTTGAATATCTGAATGAAATTCCTCACAATAGTGTTCAAAAATAATTTCTTTATAAAAATATCTTTTACAATGCTCATTGAATACAACATGGAAATCTCTCAAGAAAAATATGTCGGAAGCAAGAAGAGAAAAGTACCATTCTCATGCATCACCTTTTAAAGAGTACATGAACATTTTCATCAACACATCCTCATGATGTATGTCTAGTTTATCCATGCAATGACGAAATGTAATTATATGTTGAGCAGGATTGTACCCCTTCTATTCTTTGAAAGTAGGAAGGTAATCCATCCATTCTCAGGGTGGAGGCACTAGAATTGGAAAACCATGGACAACTGAAAAATTGTTAGGTGCAAACCTTTGTGCCAAGATAGCCTCCATGGCCTTTGTCATCCTGAATCAGTGAAGTCTCCAACATATCCTTTCTTCAGGGAGTGGAGTCACCAGGTGAATGATGTAGTCTGAATATGTCCATCTTTCATTCACCATCCAAAGGTGGATCTAATCAATGTTGTTCTCTAGAGGAATATCTTCAACTTTGTCCTCGACAATGGAGCCAAAAATGTTAGAACTAGAAGTCAATGCACATTGTAGAAAGAGTGAGCCTAGTAACCATTTAGATATAAGTGATTAAATCAAGTTTAAGATTGGGTGGATCAACAAGGAAGAGCAAGAATGAGGGTATAAAACAGTCTACAAAGTCATTCCATTGGGCATGAAATCAAGAAATCCTACATATCAAAGGCACTCAAGATACCTACCAGACCAAAAGAGATATAATTGATGTATGGAGGTATAAGGAAGATAAAAAAAATATTAATATCATCAAGCAAAGATCCTCTCTACAAAAATGACTTAAAATATTACTAGAACAGAGCTCATGAAAGGAGGAAATTAATACAAATCATTTGCAGCTCATGAATCTCTTGCCCATGAAAAACAATTGATCTTCAATGGCTGCAATTCCATTCAAGTAATATGACAAGGTAAAATTATAATAAATATCACAAATTATGATAAACAACTTTCATGAATCTCTAATGAAAGAAATGCCTGCATCACATGCCCTCAGGCTTACAAATACACAAATAAACTACCCCTGCAACTCTCTCAAGTTCTTTCTAGTCATGAACCCCCTTTCTCCAAGAGATTCCTCCTTCATTAAATAGAAAATAACATACAAATATGATTAGGAGGTTGAATCCCATATATTTGATTGGATTCTGGGCCTTTGAGATAGGTGGTAACAATCAAAGAGACACAAATTCAACAAACTGTTAAATTTTAGGAAGTTGTTGGAAGTCATTAATCAATCTGTTTCCAATGCACTGCTTGAGGTTTTAATGGAGTTAAATATTAGGTGCAGGTGTCCTTTGGCATCTAACTGATATTTGAGAAGTCATTCGAACCCTCCTTGACAAGTGGCAACCTCCAAACAAGAATAATATCCAATAACTGTCTGAGTTTGGATGATCCAGATCTTAGGGGCTGAGATATTGATGGCTTGAATTCTGAGAGAGGAGGAGCTTACACGTGCCAATATTACATGGAAAAAAAAACACGGACACAAACATGTAAATGAAGTACTCGGGAGGTGAGGCTCAAAGATGAGACTCACCTCTAAAACTAATTATTAGTAAATCACTCATAGCTCATTAATCTCACAATGAACAACAAAAAATATGAGAGAAGCGAAAATGAGTAACTTGATATTATGAGAAGGTTTGCTAGGCCTTTATATAGCATTAAAAAATTATCCATTGGAAAAAGTAAATAAGAGCTCATTAAATGAGTCTCTATTATTAGTATAATAGATCTAACTACGCAACTAAGTAGTGGAAAATAAAACTCGATACAATTATGGGAAGAGCTCATTAAATGAGTCTCTATTATTATAATAATAGATTTAAATATCCATCTAACTAAGTAGTGGAAAATAAAACCCAATATAATAATGGAGAGATGGGACTCTCTTTGACCCATATGGGCAACTTGTTAGCCCAATTAATTAATGAGGAGGTGGGAATCTCCTTGATCCACATGGAAAATCTATTAAATTTATAAATTTATGACTTTTGTATCCGAATGTAGAACATATACCCCCTTAAAATTCGTATAATTCCTCCCCACTTAGCAAAGGACAGTCCCCATCATTTCACCCATGCTAAAAAGAGAAGCCTCATTATCGTACCATTATGATTACAATGTGAAAATGCCCAATGAAGAGAAGGGTTTTGGGTTTTGGGTTTTTTGTGGTTGAGCCATAACCATGGGTTTGTGGTTGACCCATAAATTAGTTCACAATGGCATTGTACATGAGTAGAAAAATAAAGAAATTTTAATAAAATCCCAAAATTTAAAAAATTAATATGGAAAAATCATGATTTTGGGGGTTGTGAACATCCTTCTGCAAATCTATTCATAACTTCTGCTATGGGTTATGAAATCCAATTCTTTCGAAGACCCATTTGAGCTACTAAAGAGATATTTCCATTAATATATGTAGCTTGTTATGCGGTGGCCCATAGACTGAGAAAAAATAGGATGAATTTGAAGGGTGGACGACCACGCTGGTTACAGACATGTGTTGCTTCAAACAAATATATCTCATAAACTAGACAAAGAAATAAAATTCTGTGAAATACCCATTTGAGATATTGAAGATATATTTCTTTCCATATGTGGAACTTCTTCCATGGTTTCCTAAGAAGGGAAAAAAGTTTTTTTGAAGATGGTGGTACGTGTGGCCTCCTTGGGTCAAATACATGTTGAGCTTCAATCGATGATATCTCTCAAACCATGAAGAAAAATGAGATTCCGTGAAATACCCATTTGAGATACTGCGAGATATTTCCATACATATGTGGAAATCCCTCTTCATATTCTTGATTAGGGAGAAAAATTGTGTTTAAGAATGTGGTACACACAACCTTCGTGGGTCAAATACATGCCGAGATTCAATCGATGATATCTCTCAAACCATGAAGCAAAATGAGATTTCATGAAATACCAATTTGAGATATTGAGAGATATTTCCATACATATGTGGAAATCCTTCTGTAGATTCTAGAGCAGGGAGAAAAATCCCGTTGAATATGGTGGTACACATGACCTCCTTGGGTCAAATACATGCTGAGATTCAATCAATGATATCTCTCAAACCATGAAGCCAAATGAGATTCCGCGGAATACCCATTTGATATATTGAAGAGATATTTCCAATGAGATATGGTATAGCCTCTGAAACACTATGTAAAGGTCTCAAAACCTCTTTGAATTTGGTTGAGTGTAGAGGTCCATAAATGATGCCAAGGGTTTGTAGAGCAACATGGGTTGTTGTGGAGGTTGTGGAACCTCCATGGGCAGCATGGACACCCTGCAAATTTGTTGAAAATTTTGTAGAACAATGGATGTAGTGGATCCATGTATGGATGTAGTGAATACATGTATGGTTCTCCTTGTAATGGTGAACAAATATTTGAGGAAAAAAAAAGCCATGTAGTGCATGTGGACCAACAATGATGCTTACAATGTATGGTCTAGAAAATGGATTATGATAGTACCAAAAGGAGGTTGATGATTGTTGCAAATGTTTGAACCCACAACATGCTTCAAACCCTTGTCCCAATGAAGAGCTTACCTTCTCTGATACCACTAATCCAGATCCCGGTGGATGAGATTTAAATGGCTTGAATGTCGAGAGAGGAGGAGCTTAGACGTGCCAATATTGCATTAACAAAAAAGCATGGAAAAAAACATGTAAAGGAAGTACTCAGGAGGTGAGGCTCAAAGAGGAGCCTCGCCTCTAAAACTAATTACTAGTAAATCACTCAGCTCGCAATGAACAATAGAAAATATGACAGAAACCAAAATGAGTAACTTGATATTATGAGAAGTCTTGCTAGGCCTTTATATAACATTACAAAATGGTCCATTGGACAAAGTAAAAAAGAGCTCATTGAATGAGTCTCTATTATTAGTATAATAGATCTAACTACTCAACTAACTAAGTAGTGAAAATAAAACCCGATACAATAATGGGAAGAGATCATTAAATGAGTCTCTATTATTATAATAATGGATTTAACTACCCAACTAACTAAGTAGTGGAAAATAAAACCCAATACAATAATGGAGAGATGAGACTCTCTTTGACCCATATGGGCAACCTGTTAGCCCAATTAATTAATGAGGAGGTGGGAATATCCTTGATCCACATGGACAATCTATTATCTTTATAGATTTATGACTTTTGCATCTGAATTTAGACCACATAGCCCCTTAAAATTTGGATCATTGCAGTGCCAGTTTGTAGCACACTGGTGTTTTAATATTATCTTTCAAAAGCCAAAATGGGTTAGGCTGATTTTTGGTCATCCAGTCAATTCCATATTCATCCTCCTCCACATAACATTTCAAAAGAACCCACATCACCATTTGGGATTTATGATAAAATCATTAGAAGAAGCTGCTACAGGAAATGAGTTTGCAACGCCAGTTTGCAATGCACTCATGTTTTAATTTTATCTTTAAAATTCCAAAAGGGGTCAAGATGATTTTTGGTCATCAAGTCAATTTCATACTCATGCTCCACCAAATAAAATTTCAGAAGACCCACATCACCATTTGGGATTTATGATAAAATACATAGAAGAATTTGCTACAGGAAGTAAGTTTGGAGTGCCTGACAACGGTGCTGCGAACTTTCCTGTATGTGTTGTTTTGTGCCAAATCAACTCAAATGATTCCAAAACCATGCAAGAATTCTTGAAAACCTATAATAAACCTGCTACTACTTCTGAGTAAAGAAAATAACTTGCATAATCATTATATTCATAGCAACATAGGACAAAACATTCCTTAGATTTACAAGCCTGCATATAAAATATATCATAACAAAACTGATAGAAAGCTACAAACATAATGCTTTATCCTCCTCTTCTCCTAGTGGATTCATGGGCCAGCATGTCTGTATTCCTTTTTGCTACAAATCTATGAAGGGATACAACTCTTCTTTTAAATTCCTTTTTCAACTTGTCAATTCCAATTTTTTGAATCCTTAAGTTGTCTCCTGATTCTTTTGAATGTATGGTATGATAAGAGGGACAAAAATTAAATCTAAGTGAATATGAAGACAGAAAAAAAGAGACAACTATATGTAACTAGAGAGTTTACAACACCAACAACCAATTCACATAGCCAACAACCAATTCGTAGTGTCAGTCTATAGTGCAATTGAACTAGGCTTTATGAAGGACTACCAAGATTTTTCATGTCTGAGAGGGAACATATAACAACTGCTTAAAAATTGGGCCTTATACAGTTTTCAAAATTGGCAAGGGTTTGGTCAATCAAAAAAGATGGTTCGTAGCGCCAGTCTATAGTGCACAATTTGTGGTACGGGGTTAATATAGATAATTTGCACCGTAGAATTATCAACGGGAAATACAACTTGTTTGCAAAAGGGACATGTAGGATGAACCTTAGATAAAAATATTGACCAATGAGCAGGTTTTAGAACACTAGAACAGTGGGTTTGAGAGTTAGCAGTGCATGAACATTAACAATTTGCAGTGCCAACAATACATAACAACTTTATATCCTCACTCAACCTTTTAAGCAACATGTAAATGGTCAAGGGGTACCTAGTATGTTCTGAATTTAGGCTAGTGTTTTGTGAAACTGATCTGGACTTAGAGGGAGGGATCTATTGGAGTCAGGCCAAAGTGGAAAAGCATGGGGGTTTTTGGGAAAAACATTGTGCACAAGGGAAGTGACAGCTAGAAGGAAGCAAAACACATGTGCATGAAATAAAAGAAACAGTTGGAAGGAAGAAAAACACACATGCATGGGCGGAAGACCTAACGACGGTAGGGTTGGGGTTTTGATAAGGTATTGTAATGAATGAAGAGCTAGAAATGTATAAATATAGATACTTAGGTATCATAGAGGGTTCTATTTAGATTATTATTATGGTTATTGTACTGACGCATAAGATGATGTGATATGTAAGGGTTTTGTTGTAGGACCTGTTATCACTCCAAGAAACCCTCTGTGGTTGCAGACCAGAGGTGCTTGGTAACTTAAGAAATGAATATTTTTTGTATTTTTGTGAATGTGGGTCAATGGGACAACTCAATATAGCTTATGGCATTCAAACATGAAAATGATAAACAAATGGACAGTGCTCTCAAAGATTGATTAATCAACAGATAGCTTTAAAGTGGGTGAAGAAAAGATTGTAACTAAACCAGTACAATGTAGGGTCTAAGAGACAATCAAAAGAATTATTATCAGGCTATGAGCTAAACAATGGGATGACAGCCATTCAAAGCTTGACAACACAGAAAATAATGTAGAAGAAAGATGGAAAACTGACAATCAAAATTGAAAGGAACCTGTGATCTGTATTAACATAAAAAGTCTGAGTACAATAGTCTATTACTCTATCCAAAATCGAACCCTTTCTCAAACTGAGTTCCTGGGCTTTATAGCCTTTACAAATAGTTTGCAGATCCTCAAAACATGGATCTGTTATGCTAAAAATAGTAATTGAAACTGAAATTACAGAAATGTAGAGATAGATCCTCAAAATGAGGGTGATCTTCATGTGCTGGTCCAATATAAGTTTGAACAGTTGGTGAAGTG
>ML827278.1:66996-77039 GCA_009831015.1 Picea engelmannii | reverse complement strand
AAGAATCTTCAAATCAAGCTCCAATTTCCAAGTGAGAGGTCTCCAACGTAAGAATACATCCTCATGTCATGCAAGTGACCTCCACAAATGATGGAATGACCCTCTCCAAGTCAAAATAAGACCACATGTGCTCAAATGGCTAGTAGGTACTTCCACGTGTAGGGGTCGATCCTCATATCAAGTGAAAATCAACTCAAAAAGTGATGAAAGAGAAGGGCATTCAAGGATATTCAATGTGAAAAATCCTTGATCCAGCTGATCCAGATATCGAAACTACTGTTTTGTCACTGAGATCTGATACTCTGGGGGTTTCTGGACGTGTTTGAGTTAATGTGTGAACAAGCTTGGCGATTTTTGCATGTGTGTTTCATTCATTAAGTGTTTTAGCAGTATAAGATAATGCATGCGAAAGAAGGACAACATAGCTCACTGATATATATAACGAGGAAAAAAGCAGGAAATACAATAATAAGTTGGAAGCAGATATACTAGTCATCAGTTAGATCTCGTGGATCGTCACTGGAATACAAATCAACTAACAAGAAATACCCATTATTAGAAGAATGAAGGCTGATCTGTGCATGCACGGATAGATCAACAAATGCAGTGCAGAAGCTCACGACAACTGCTGCAGATACCGGAAAACTAGCCCTGATGGTGATACTCGTTGGAATGGACCGGAAACTGTCTCAAAAGAAGCGCCTTGGCCTCTAGGCTGATCCAGGTGACTGTCGGACTGGAGATCCGACCTCTGAAGCTCCAGATGTCACCCCCTGGGGGTTTGCGCACCTCCTGGGCTGTGGGAGTGCGCCCTAGTGATCTCACCGGTGTAATTTGACGATATGTGTCTCAAAACGATCGTCTTGGCCTCCTTTGTAATGGGTCAGAAGGGTTTCCTCGGATCTGCCCCGGAATACCCCTTGGAACCCCAAATGTGCTTCCTCAAGAGCTGCGCACTTTCTGACTATTTGCTGCGCCCTAGGAGATTCCATTGTTGAAAACTAATGACTGGTGGCTCAAAAGATGCGCCCTGGCTAGCTCTCAAATGGGTCGGAAGGGATCTGCAAAATACTTCTCTGTCTCGTGCAACCACACAAACCCTCTCTCTAACCCTTGTGCCCTCACTGTCTAAGTTGTGTAATCACTGTACTAGATCTCCTGAATGGCACGGTGAAATACCTGGATGGTATTTCCGATAGGCTAGGGTGTGTCTCTCAACACCGAAACTGATCAATGGTGGTGGTTTCCTCCAGAAATCCACAAAACAACAAGGGGGTCGATTTCCTCCTACTCAACAAATATCTCAACATCAAATCATAACATAATGAGGAATTAGGTCGAATTCCTCCCTTTATACTCTTCCTGATCTAATTCACCATTGACATCACTTAAGCTAGACGCTTTTCCTCCTAAGGTGAGTAATTAATTAATTAAGTCCCCCTTTAACACCTTTTCATTCTATTTCTCTATTGCCTTAGGCTTAAGTGACTTTTCCTATGCTTTTTGGCTTAATTCATTGTTTAGCCACCAAATCACCCTTATTTCTCCTCTTGTTCCCCGTTTGTGCTTGACTATAGTCGACGGGAACAAATAGACTACTAAGTCACTTCCTGCTAGCCTACTCTTGGGAACGGGACAT
The DNA here is from genome assembly GCA_009831015.1 of Picea engelmannii. NCBI lineage: Eukaryota > Viridiplantae > Streptophyta > Pinopsida > Pinales > Pinaceae > Picea > Picea engelmannii. The sequence goes on along the minus strand of ML827278.1, from coordinate 75,400 downwards.
CACACAATGTGGCATGTCAAGATGATGCCCATGCATGCAAAAGTAGCCCAAAAGTTCCTCAGATGATGTGACTAGTGCCATAGGATACATGTACTGTCTCAAGAATTGCAAAATTGCCTTGGGTAATGTGAATTTGCATGAGCAACTATAGAATCATCTCCACTAGTCCCATGCCGAAGTGTGCCAAATACATAAGAGGGGGGTCCATGCTTAGGCATAAGATAAGTGTGCTTCTATAGGTGTGATAACTTTTACAACATGAGCAACACTTTTACATAGAAAGGAGTGAGTGAAACTAAAGACTCCCCTAGATCATGTGTCCTAATAGATCCACCTCAAGACCCTCGCATACCTACCGAGGCCATAAATGACCAACATGGTGCCAACTTAATACCACCATGGGGTAGTCGGACAAGGCAATAAGAGCAAGGACTATCTTGAAAATGGGTGCTAGAAGGACAGGTCATGACCGACCACAAAGGTTCTGGAGATACCACCTAGGTCAAACACTTTATAAAGATCATTTAAGCATGGCCCAATACAATACCGGAATACAACAATGATCATACTTTTGGCTCATCCTCTGATTTGTGATTTAGAATCACAAGTGATAAAATATCCTCTAGTTACCCCTACATGTCAGTGGGTAACATGATCCATGTGTGTTTATAGATGAATTTGGTTATGGTTTTGGCTTGTTCTGCAACACTCGTCACCTAGTCAACTTTACCGATCCTCAAACTTGTGGTCCAAGCAATGTGCAATCAGAGTCCGGAAAATAGTGTGGCATTTCTCCTTTAACATCTTTCCTGTAGAAACATAGATGCATTTTCAGATATGACTTGAACGACATTCTCCACTCCCACCATAACTGCATTGCCCAAGAGGTTAAATAATAGCTTCACATCCTTCACCTGATTGGATGCATCAATTGATTGCAGAAACATGGTTCCTCATGCACAAGAAATGAAAAAATTAATGATGGTTTAAGACTTTCTATCGGTGCATCCATTGAACATGATGGTGCATCCTGTTCTGGATTCTTTAAATTCCTTCTAGTATTCATTTATATCTTTTGCTTTCTACTATAAATTCCATCTCTTGGAATCATGATAAATCATGATAAATAGGGCCTTTAAAACCCCTCCAACATCTATTATAGGCTGATAATAGGAGTGGGCACCATTGAATGGTATGTTTGAATGTTGCATCATAGCAAAATTGGCCAATGTATTGGAAACCAACTTCGCTTTCTTCCTTCTTCAGTTGACTATCAATGGTGGTATGAGAACCAAGGGTGGTGTGGGGTACAAAGAATGATTCAATCTTTTTACTCTTTGTATTAGGTGTGGCATCTCAATCCCTATCTCTTGGAGAGATGAATCTTAAGGGATCATGAGAAGGGTGAATGAAGGAGGCTTCAAAAGTAGGGTTTCCAGATCTAGTATGGTGTCTAGGTATCTTTGAAGTTCTCCTCGTCTCCTCTAGAAGTTATTTTTGCTTGGCTTCTCTACCGAAATGGGTTAAATTTATGCTTCCATTTGAGTTTTTAAATCAACTGACACCCTTAGGAAGTCTCTAACTCACCTTGGTATTCCCCAAGTGGCATTTCATCTTTTATACCCTCCCTCTTTTTTATTTCCTTCCCACTATGGTTGCATTTTAAGTACCCTCAGCCAATAACCCTGCAGCAGATTTATGTAGGGTCCCTTGCCCTTATTGCAGCCATGGGAATGTCTTAAGTAATAAAAAAATCTGCAAATAAAAATATAATGCTGTCTTAATTTTAAACAAGAAATCAACAAATTGAAATACATCATCTTACCTTTGAATGGGCACAATATTTTACCAATAAAGCTCCTTCAAACTAGTAGAAAATTGGTAGACATTAGATGCAAATTCGAGGTATTTGGGGATTGTTACATGTTCTGGTTACGTTTCATTTTCTACAGTGAACTAGATATGGTGTTTCCACTTCAAATGCATGATTTTCATGAAAATACAAAAACTTGGGCACGCCCATTAGAGCATTGCACAAATCTCATCTTAACTAGAGGCATTTAATGTGCATTCCCATCTTTCAATCAAAGGAAGTCCATGAATGATAGAAACACGAGTTCTCTTGGAGTTTGGATCACTATAATGTGCAATCAGTTGACTTTATTATAAAGAATACAAGACGATGCACATTTTAGAGCTATTGTGGGTGGAAATTATCAATTGCTTAGATTCTTCGAGGAGGCCATGCTTCATGGAAGGTTTATTGAAACATGTAATAGATGCTTGCTTGCAACTAGTCAGATGCTTTTAGCCTTTTTCTTTATTTAGACATTGTTTTCTGGCCACTCAATAGCCCATTATTCAAAGTGTATGGATTTGCACCATTCCTACACAATTCTACAAGTGCAAATGCAAAAAGTATATGGATCCAATCCATGGAAATGGCAGCTCATTAACTGGAGCTTGGCTTGACCTGGGTCCTTCTTTTTCTTTCTCCTTATTTTGGAAGTCTTATTTTGTTATTGTAAGTTGGGGAAACTAACCTATTTTCACAAAAACAAGCATCTAGTTGAAGTCATGGTATTTGTAATTTGTTGTTTTGTAGGTGGACTCAAACACAGGTATATCAATGTATGAGTCAGATGATATAATCAATTACCTGGTTGGAAAATATGGTAAGTCATTCATCAGTTCTCCTAGCCATTCTTGATCTTCTATTTTTTTAATGCTTATGATCCCTTTGACTTTGAACTTTCATTCTAAACTTGAAATTTTAATTTTGTCAGAAAATCTATGTTTGTTATTTTCATCGTTAAGCCTAGTCTTTAATAGCAAAATAAATCATATTGGGATTCCAATTAAGGCATATCCTCTTGAAAAAGTTTATGGTTTGTTTTAGTCTTATGTCAATTGTGATCTTTGTAGCATGATTTCAAGCTTTCTAATCTTTCCTTCTTGTTCAAGGTATGGAAGACATTGTAGGCTTATGAATTAATTTTAATTTATATATATAGCTTTCTAATCTTTCCTTCTGGTTCAAGGTATGGAAGACATTGTAGGCTTATGAATTAATTTTATTTAGGAAAACTTGCACAGATTTAGTATTATAGGGGATCCAGTAGCACAATTCATTTTGGTCCTTTAGCTGAGTAGCCGCTAGTGGGAGGTATCTATTTTGCCAAAGTCACTGAAGACTTGTAGTTGGTGCTTTCCTCTATTGCATGCATTGGCACACATCCACAAGTGTGAGCAAAAGCACTAGCATGTCACGCCACAATACTTGAATCCTGTTGGGGGGGGTATATTAGCTACTTGTTTTCAGGGGTTAGGCAAGTTGTGTTAAGTTTCAAGTTACTTCAAAAGTGTTTACACCATGTTTGGGGGTGCTTCATGAGATTTGGACTTGTTAACCCCTAGATTTGCATCCTTGGAAATCTTGAGGGTTAAGAGACAACATGCACTATTTTGGCTAGCATTCTGAGATTCTCCCAGAGTTTAGCACTTGTGGTTATCAGAGGCTAGTTCCCATCATAGACAGGTATATGATCGGTACGTGGTTGTTTTGTTCAGAGTTAGAGTTAGCTTGGTTTCCCATTCATTTGAGAGAGATGTTTACATACAACAGGTGTCCCTACTTTTTAGGAGACTTGGTTTGAGTGGGTCACTTGACAATTTGGAGCAGTTTTGAGCATACAGGGATGGTCCTTGCATAATTCTAGGCTCGATAGCACTTTTATGGGTGACATGCAGGAAATTCCTATTTTTAGTAGGTTGAGCTCCAAGCCCCAGATTCAGATTCTGTGCGTGCATTATGGATCTTTGAGACATTCTGAGTCTTTTGGACCTTTTTCAGGATGATTTGCCACAAATTTCTATTTTTAGAAGGTTGAGCACAAGGGCTCGCATGTCAATTTTGATTGTAAATTTGGAATCCTCTCGGAAAACTGAATATGATGAGTATGATATCATCGACATGTGAGTACATTCTATTTTTAGCAGTGTCTATTTTTAGACAATTGATATGTGGTGGTGTTCTCCTAGTCATCCTGAGCATTTTTGACAGTGTCCTAAAAATTAGGAGCTAGACCCTATTTTTAGTAGTTTCTATAAATAGCAGGGGTGATAGTCTCCAAATGTGACAAGTGGCAAGCTCAGATTCCAACATTTAGAAAGGTTGCAGGGTGATGTGGCATCCACATGGCATCATTTGACCAAGGGCGCATAGGATGAGGTGGCACTTCCTTGGAGATATTTTAGCCAGTGAACGCTAACTTTTCTCACTGACTTTTCCTCACTTACCACAATTTCACTTTCCATGCATCAGTTTCTCAAAATTCGCCTTAATTTGCTTTTAAACACTAATTTCCTAAAATTTAGGAAAATCTCTAAAAAATAGGGAGAATTTCCCCTTGGCTAAAACTCACTCATTCCTTGGCCAAATTTAGCAATTAGATATGTGTTGGATTGCTAATTTTATCCTCCTTGCTTTTCCCTCACTCCATAAAGATTATGCGCATGATCTAACTCCCCATTCTCTTCCTCTATTTCTTCAAGTACGCCCTTGCTTCTCTCTCCTTTACTCACAAGTGTGGCGCATTAATTGTGGCTTACTTCCTCTTCCTCTCTTTTGTGTGCCATCTATCATCTCTAAAACCTATTCCTAGCCATTCTCTTCCACTTGTGCGCCTATTCTAAGCCTCTCTCTTACACGTGAGGTTTGTTTTGGGTTTTTTCTCATTGATTGTGCGCCTTCCTAAGCTTGAGAGTGTATCTCTTTCTCTCATGCACACTTGTTCTTTCTCACTCACCCCCTACCACTTAGCATGCGCCTAACCTCTATCCTTCTCACTCCCTATTGCTATTCTCCTCATACTCCTTTTCTTCTCCCTCTCATGCGCATCTTTCTTTAGTTAGTGTGCATTACCCCCACGTGTCACCTTCCAAAACCCCATGCGCACTTGCTCTCACACTTCCTAACTACACTACGCCTTTCTCACTTGAGTTAAACTCCCTTTCCTTCTCCTCTTGGTTTATGCGCATGTCTATTCCACTTGTACTCTTCTCACTCATGCACATACTTACCTCTTTTAGCTTCCTATGTGCTATACTCTCTATTTGCTTGGAAAAGTGCACATCACACACTATATATTGGATGGTTGGCACTGGATATTGGTCAGATTTTGGCAGCAACTAGTACACTCTTCTCTTGTTCTTCTCTCTCATTCTTTAGTCTAGTTACTCTATCTTTGAGCAAAGTGATCATTGTACTAGTTGTGGACTTGTCAATTGTGGCGCAACCAACCCTCTTGCAAGCCTATTAATAAATAAGTTTAGTGTTTGTGTTCGAACCTTTCTTCTTGTTGGTACTTTGTTGAATTTTGCAATTAGATTAGTGGCTTTCATACTATTCATTGTGGTTTTTAACGATCTTGTGAGTAGTTTCTTTCCTTCCTCTTCCTCTTTTTCTTCTGCTAACCTCGTAGGATCCCTCCAAGCAAACAAAACTACTTTTTCCCCTCGTTTTGGACCAAGACGTTATAGCTGCTGTTTTTTGTTTTATTTTGCAGAAAATCAGATTTAGGACAGCAGCAAAATCACCCTAGGGACTGACCCATCAGGTTGGCAAGCACCAGCCCAAACGGAGAGGGGTCGAGCCCGTGACAATTTGGGGCTTTACTCCTTTAATTAGCCATTTTTCATCGTTGTTTTATCAGTTATATCAGCTCAATCAGAGGGTGGAAAAGTGTGCTAACAGGACTACATGGTGTTTGTTCAGCACTTGGATGGTCCCAAATGGATTGGCACAAGGGAGATGGTCTGTGATCGATTTTCACAATGGAGGTAGTTTTCTTAGTGGTTGCTTGACCTTAGTTGGGTGCTTTTTTGGCATTCTTCCCTAGGGCGTTGGAGTTCTCTTGACAGCTTGGGGGACGTCCTTCATGATGGCCATGAAGAGGTTCATGATGGCCACATGAAGAGGTTCACTTGCTTCGAGAACACCCTACTCAGCAAGAGGAGCGTTGTGCATCTTGGAGGAGAGCATCAGGCCCTAGATAACATGGGGTGGCTTGGACTTGTGGATGGTGTTAATTTTTCTAAAATCAGTAAACAGATCAGATCTAAATACTTTGCTGAAATTATTAACTCTTGCATGCAGTGGAAAACGAGAAAAGCAATCACACAATACACAATTTTTCTTCTCTTCAAGATCAGTTCTTCATTCAAATAACTTTGGAACCAACAAGAGCTCCCCTCACAGGGAAAATGACTGAGAAATAAAACCACAAACCAAATCTGCAAACTTGTCACCACAACGCTGCCTTGATTTGCGTGTTGCTGAATCTTTGAGGTTGTCCATACAGATATGTATGGATTTCTGCTGTTGTAAGAAATGCAGTTCCCTTGGGAAATGTGCGACCTACTGCAATTAATGCGGCTTGCTGCCCACGCATGCGACCTCTGCTATACGGATTTGCTACCTTGGGATGCGTGCAATCTGTTCTTCTTTCTCGCTAATGCTGGAAAAATCAGATTTGATTTTTCGTCTCCTTAACCTCACGTGACTTGTAAAAATGAATTCTCCTTGTGTCTTTTTCCTTTACCCTCTCTGTCTTTGTATTTTTGACTTAAGCCATTTATCTAATCTCAACGGTCAAGATTAGATTGTGAGATCAATGGCTATCTTTTAATTAAATCATTAAGTGACTTTAACTTAGTCACTTTATTAATTAAAAGTCACTTTAATAAAATACGTTCACCTTTATTAATAAATTAATAAAGTGAACTCTAGGAAGGGTAAGGATACATTTAACGACGATTTCCACAAGTAGACACCCTTGTAGAAATACCTGTTTGAGCTACAAACACTAACACTCGCTCTTAGAGAGGAAGGTATTCTCCACCACTCCAAGCTTGTCTCTGAAGAAGATGAACTTTCCCTTGATCAAGGGCTTGGTGAAAATGTCTGCCAACTGCTCCTCTGTAGGAATATATTGGAGTTGAATTGCTCCCTTCTGCACACTGTCTCTAATGAAATGGTATTTGATCTCAATGTGCTTTGACCTGTCGTGAAACACTTGATTCTCCAAGAGTTTGATGCAACTTTGGTTATCGAAGTGGATCTCTATTGGCTCAAGCTCTTGACCAAACAATCCTGTGAGTAGTTTGCAAAGCCAGATGGCCTCACAACTAGCTAGACTGGTTCACATGTACTCTACCTCTGCTGAACTCCATGCTACTGAAGTTTTCTTCCTGTTGAACTAGGAAATAACTGCTGACCCTAAACTGAAGCAACACCCAGAAGTGCTCTTCCGATCTATATCACTGCATACCCAATCTGAATCAGAGAACCCCTGCAACCTCACACCATCTCCACCAAGGTATTGCAATCCATATCCTACTGTGCCTTCCAAGTATCTGAGCATTGCTTTGTTGCCACCTAGTGAACTTCCCTTGACTCCACCATGAACTGGCTCAAGGTGTTAAGAACAAAGTAGATATATGGTCGAGTGTTGACCAGATACATCAACGAGCTAATCAATTGCTTGTATTGTCTAGAGTTTGCCAACTCCAAAGCTGAAGAATCAATCTTCTTCAGGTTGGTCACCATCGGAGTGGCCATCAGTTTGCCTCTATCCTGAATCTCTTCAGGATCTCTAAAGTGTACTTTCCCTATCTGAGGAAGATCTCGCCCGATTGCTGTCGAACCTCAAGTCCCAGAAAATAATGCATTGGCTCGATATCCTTCATCTCAAATTCTAATGCTACATCTGACTTGCAACCTGCAATCAAACTCTCTGCACCTGTTAGAATGAGATCATCCACATGCAACACCAAGATGAGGATCTCAGGTCCAACCAACAAGGTGTATAGGTTGGCATTTGCCTCACTCTTGGTGAAGCCCATGTCCTGCAGATAACTGTCGATCCTGGAGTATGAAGCCCTGGGTGCTTGTTTGAGTCCATACAGGGCCTTCTTGTTGATGATTGCAGCTTCATGAGACATTCTCCAGATCGTACTCCTCTGGACTGAGTTGAGATGATCTGTGAGAACGCCTATGTGATAGGTGAGTCGTAATCCTCTGGACTGAGTTGAGATGACTTGTGTTGGTCTCTTGTCGTGCTCCTCTGGACTAAGTTGAGATGACTTGAGATGGTCTTCTGTCGTACTCCTATAGACTTAGTTGAGTTGACTTGAGATGGCTCTCTAGTTCGTAATCCTATGGATTTAGTTGAGTTGATCTGTTGAGAGGGACACCCCTTGTGGTTGAGCACATGTGGACTTGTCCCTAGTGGCAGAGCACTAGAGGATGTGTGTGAGACCCCTTGCTATATTGTCAAAGAGTAAGACTATTGTAAAACCCTAATTTGTATTGTGAAAGGTACAAGTCGACCCTACTGTGTAA
>ML827278.1:52419-63143 GCA_009831015.1 Picea engelmannii | reverse complement strand
CAAAACTTTGGTGGAAGATAGGCTTGATGGATCAAGCAACTTCAACTCTTGGAAGTCAAGATTACACATCACTCTATAAGAGAGTGACCTATTGAAGTTGATAGAAGGAACTCTACCAGCAACAACAACCGATGAAGAGAAGGTTAAATGGAAGATAAATGATGTCAAAGCTAGGCAGATAATCATCTATTCAGTAAGAGATCATCTACTACCTCACATTTCTACCTTGAAGACAACTTATCTAATGTATGATGCGTTGAAGAAGATGTTTGAGAGCAACAACACTAACAAAGCTCTTGCATTGAAACACCAACTTCAAAATCTCAAGATGACGAAAGATGACACCACTGCTACCTTCTTCATGAAGATTTCAGAGATCAAAGATCAGTTAGGTGCCATTGGAGAAACCATAGCAGACAAAGAACTTGTCATTATTACTCTCAATGCTCTTCCAAGCCATTGGGAATCATTCATTGAAAGTATCAGTGGAAGAGCAGATTTACCTCAGCTTGATCGTCTATGGGTAGACTGCCCTCAGGAGGAAACTAGACTTATAGCCAAAGCGCGTGCAAGACTCCCATCATGATGACAATCAAGCCCTTGCTTCTCATGCAAAGAAAGGCAGAAGAAAAAAGAAGAAGTTTCAGCAAAGCATTCAATGACAAGAAAACTTCAACAGCTCCAGGTCATGAACAAAGAAAAGACATATTAAAGATTCAATGTTTAAGATGTGACAAGTATGGACACATTGCGAGAAATTGTCCTACCAGGAAGAAAGGAAGATAACATGCCTCCACTGCCGATGTTGATTCAGAACCACCTCAGAGACATGAAGGCATAAAGGATGAGGTGTTCTTCTTCATTTCAACACTCTCAGGGATGGTTCCTACTGATAGTGATATTTGGGTGATTGACGATGGTGCTTCCAGACACATCACTGGATATAGAGAACATCTTACAGATCTTGTAGAGAAAGAGTCTCATCTACATGTTGTACTTGGTGATAATGCGAGATATATTGTGAAGGGAGTTGGATCTTCTTCCTTCCAACTAGATTTTGACATACCACTTCAATTAAGTGAGTTACTATATGTACCTGGGATGAAAATAATCCTTGTCTCTGTTTCTGCGTTAGAGGATAAAGGCTACAAGGTTATTTTCTCTGAAGGAAAAGTTCTTGCATGGCACAAGAACTCACAAATGATTCTGCCCGGGTGATTGGTGTTCGAGAAAACAATTTGTACAGATTGACTGTCTGACCAATTCAGGCCTTGATACATGATACTATCAGCTCGAGCGAGCTATGGCAAAGGAGACTTGCGCATTTACATTATAGAGCCCTTCCCGCTTTGGGGAAGATGGTGATAGGCCTTCGAGAGATACATATTGAGCATGATGGCGTTTGCAGAGGTTGTGCTCTTGGAAAGAATGTCAAGGGGTCCTTTCCGAGCAGTAACAATAGATCCAAGGGGATCTTGGACTTGATACATACAGATGTTTGTGGACTTATGTCTGTTGCTTCCTTGAGCGGATACTTGTACTATGTGCTCTTCATTGATGAGGATTTACTTCTTGAAGACCAAGGATGGAGTCCTTGCGAGATTTCAAGAGTTTAAAGCTCAGGTTGAGAACCTGACCGGGAGGAAGATCAAAGTGCTGAGATCAGATAATGGAGGAGAGTACACCTCCAGGGATTTCAGTGATTTCTATATTGAGGCAGGGATCAAGAGGGAGTACATTGTACCTTATAACCGTCAACAAAATCTACCTATGATGTAATTTTTTAATGATGGGCACAACCTTTGCAAAGCGATGATACATGATTAGAATCTACCTATGATTCTATGGGTAGAGGCATCCGTGATAGCTGTGTACGTTCAGAACAGGAGTCCTCATAAGATTATGAAGAACATGACTCCTAAAGAAGCTTTCATTGGAGTGAAGCCTGAGGTTGGACACCTCAGGATATTTGGGTGTCTAGTGTACATTCATGTAACCAAGGAAAAGAGGACCAAACTAGAACCTTCAGGCAGAAAGGGTACATTTGTGGGGTACAGTGAATCTTTGAAGGCATACCGGATCTACATCCCTGGTTAGAGACAAATCGAAGTTAGGAGAGATGTCACCTTTGAGGAAGAGATGGCCTTCAAAAGATCCAGAGAATCTCATATGGAGATTGACAGCGAGAAGAAAGAAGAGACAGTACCTTCTCCCCCTTCAATAGTTCAGAGGGAGACAATTACTGATCTAGTTGATCCAGTTGATCCCGTAGCTCCAGTTGATGTTCCCAGAGACATTGCAGTAGGCCAGAAGAGGCCTACATGGGCTCGACATACTCTGCAGGAGGCAAAGGGACATGCAATTCCTCGTGGTACATTTCGAGAGAGCAAGAGACCACAGAGATTTTCGAGCTATGTTTCAGCTATGAGCCAGATCATTGATACTGAGCCTTCTTGTCATGGAGAAGCAACAGGTCAACAGGTTTGGCAAGATGCCATGACTGAAGAGTATCAGTCCATCATGAAGAATGATGTGTAGGATATTGTTCCGAGACCGAAAGGGAAGTCTGTAGTGACTTCCAAGTGGATCTATAAGATCAAACATGCAGTTGATGGAAGTGTTGAGGAGTACAAAGCGAGATTTGTGGTTAGAGGATTCTCTCAGGTGGAGGAAATAGATTATGAGGAGATATTTGCTCCTGTTGCTTGATACACTTCCATCCCTACGATTATTTCCCTTGCCACATCCGTGGGTTGGAGACTACATTAGATGGATATGAAGACAACCTTTCTCAATGGAGAAATTGAAGAAGAAGTTTACATCGAGCAGCCAGATGGATTCATGATACATGAGAAGGAGTTTCATGTGTGTAGGTTGAAGAAAGCCTTATATGGACTAAAGCAGGCACCTCATGCATGGTATGAGAAGATTGATGGATGCTTGATGAGTTTGGGCTTCAACAAGAGTGTTGCTGATCCCAACCTATACTACAACATTGTTGGTGACGAGTGCCTGATTTTGGTCCTATATGTTGATGACTTATTCCTCACTGGTTCAGAAAGCCTTATTGTTAAATGCAAGCGTGAATTAGCTTCTGAATTCGAGATGAAGGAACTTGGCATGATGCACTACTTCTTGGGACTAGAAGTGTGGCAGAGGACTGATGAGATTCTCCTGATTCGGGGGAAACACACAGTCGAGATATTGAAGAAATTCAGGACGACAGACTACAAGCCCATGGCTACACCGATGGTGATGAATCTGAAGAAACTGAACGAGACTTCTTCTGATTTAGGCGAGATTGATCGACATCTTTACAGACAGCTGATTGGATCATTGATGTATCTGGTTAACACTAGACCTGATATATGCTATGTAGTGAGTGTACTGAGTCAGTATATGAGTCAGCCGAGATAGACACACTGGATAATAGCGAAGCATGTGTTGAGATATTTACGAGGCACAGTTGGTTATGGACTGAGATATGCCTCCGGTGTAGACATGAGATTGCAGGTATATGCCGATGCAAATTGGGCAGGGAGCGCAGTGGACCAGAATAGTACCCCCTGTTGTTGTTTTTACTTTGGGATCTTCCATGGTTTCCTGGTGGAGCAAGAAACAAACTTCTGTGGCTTTGAGTACTGCAGAAGCAGAGTACATTGCATTATGTGTGGCAGTCTGCGAAGTAGTGTGGCTTCGCAAGCTCCTTGCAGACTTATTTGGACATGAGATGGATTCCACCGTTATCCATTGTGATAACTAGAGCTATGTGAAGCTCTTAGAGAATCTCGCGTTTCACGATAAATCGAAACACATTGAGATCAAATACCATTACATCAGAGATATGGTGCAGAGGAAAGCAGTACATGTACATTACCTTTCTACACACGAGCAAGTTGTAGATGTCTTCACCAAACTGCTTGCCAGGATGAAGTTCGAGTACTTCCGTGAGAGAATTGGCCTGGTGGAGATTGCCTCCCTAGCTGAGAGGGAGTGTTGATGATTGCAACTTCATGAGACATTCTCCATATCATACTCCTCTGGACTGCGTTGAGATGATCTGTGAGAACGCCTATGTGATAGGTGAGTCGTACTACTCTGGACTGGGTTGAGATGACTTGTGTTGGTCTCTTGTCGTGCTCCTTTGGACTGAGTTGAGATGACTTGAGATGGTCTCTTGTCGTACTCCTATGGACTTAGTTGAGTTGACTTGAGATGGCTCTCCGGTTCGTACTGCTATGGATTTAGTTGAGTTGATCTGTTGAGAGTGACGTCCCTTGTGGCTGAGCACATGTGGACTTGTACCTAGTGGTAGAGCACTAGAGGATGTGTGTGAGACCCCTTGCTATATTGTAAAAGAGTAAGACTATTGTAAAACCTTAATTTGTATTGTGAAGGGTACAAGTCGGCCCTACTGTGTAAAGACAATTAATATTATGTAAAAGACTAATTGTATTATTGAGTTGTACAAGTCAGCCCTATTGTGCCAATAGACATGTCTATTCATTAGGTCATGTATATATTAGTGAATGATCCCCATTATGGATCATTCATCTCATACTCTCAACGCATTACTTGGAGAGCTGTAATTTGGTGCACACTTTTCTATGTGCTATCCTTCTTGGTCATAGAGCACCCTATTGTGTGCGCTAGGATTTTCTGTGTGAGGGTTTCTTCTCTTGGCAATATAGTAAAGGGTTACTGGGTTTTTCCCTTGTTTGAGAAGGGTTTTCCCAGGATAACTTCTTGTGTCTTGTGCATTGTTATTCTTCTTGTGATCTTGGTTTACTGCAACTATTGTATTATTGCATTGTTTATGGTTCAAGTTCATGCTAAATTCAAAAGGAACTACATGTGCTTGAGCCATCATTAAAAAATTCAACACTTCCTAAGCCTGCATACATGTGTCTCCCTGTCATGGACCTCAAACCCATATGGTTGTTCAATGTAGATCTCTTCCTCAATGATGTTGTTGAGGAAGGTAGTCTTCACATCCATCTAATGATTGCTCCAGCCTGTTATCGCACAATCTGTACTTTCCCAAAGCCCAAGGCAAGTGAATGCAAGATTGGCGTAACAGGGGGTGACCTATCACTATCACCTTAATAGGAAACCCCTTTCTGTTTAGGAGTATATCAAAGTTACCTCAAGGGAGATGTCCCCAGTGACCTAAAGGGATGATAAGACTAAGGCAAGGATGCAAGAAAACCCCCCTCACTGGTCACTCAAGTCAAAAGGTTCTTAAGGTCTTTAGGGGATGAATTAACGGTAAAAATGGAGTGTAACTGCCCAGAACAAGACAACAAAGACTCTAGACTTAAAACACCCCCAAGTCATATCTGCTAGTACAATTACTCTAGCTTTGGAGGATATTGAGTGAAAAAAACTCGAAAATTATATTTCGCTTAAAGAGCAAGATATAATTAGCAAGTAAAAAAAACACTCTAGAGTAAAGTACTAGTGTCTAATCCTTGGGTGGCTAAGCCTTTTACAAAAATTACATGCTTAAGTCATTTTATTACAATTCCCCGTAGGGTATGGAAATGTGGAAAAAGTTGGTCAAATAGGCCGGCTGAACTTCTGAACTCTGAATACTGAGCATTTGATTGCTCAAACTTTGGCGGCTCAACTGCAAGTCAAGCTAGTGCAACTCGGTGGATAATAGTACCAATTGTTAAGTCCATGTTTTCAAACCAATAGTACTTTTAATCCCCCAAAAAAGAAAGGTGTGCTATTCGTAGCACCACTTTACAATTTGACAGTTGATTTAAAGGCTTATGTTGGCAACATTACAGATCATGGTTGCAAAAGGTTGTAATTTTAAACCCAACCCCCCCCCCCCCCACAAAAGAAAAAAGGGTTCCATTGGTGGCACCACTTTTTGAAACGAGGGGAAAAACAACCAGTAAATGCGACCTCTAAGGAAAAGAGAACTTATGGTTTGGTTGACCTACAGATTTGTTTTTGTCTTTTTATATCATTTTTTTGTTCTTTTCTCCCTTGTTCCTATTAGTGTAGACACATCTATTTCACATTCCCTTGTTACATATGTTTTTTCAGTATGTATACTTAAGAAATATCATTCTTGTTTAGGAAACTGATTATAGGAAACTATTTCTATGGTTGCATTCTTATTTAGCTTCTTGCAATTTGATCTTCCTGCTATCCATCATATATTTTTTTACAAATTTCAAAAATTTTGGGCATATCTTTCTTATGGTTTTTGAGGTGCTTATGGTTATATGTCTTTGTCTAGGTGATGGAAATGTCCCACTGATGCTTTCCCTTGGCCTTTTTACAGTTAAGTTCAACCTATGATTTCATTCAAATTGTTGTCGCTTCAACTCATGATTTTTTATTCTTTCTTATGAATCATGAGGCTCTAAATGTTTATGTTATTATTTACTTATGGATGTTAATCTAGTTCTCTCTTGGGATTTGCAGACATTAACAGCTGGATTTGCAATGATTGGTCGTCTAGGAAAGGCAAGCTTTTATTTCTCATATTTTAAGTTACCTTTTCCTGTTTTACATTTTGCACTCATTGCTGGTCTTTAGTTTTTGGTTCTTAATTTTTAAAATGCCGAGTGCTCTATTGTGCCTTGGATGAAGAGTACAAGTGTTATTGTAAGAGAAAATTGGGTTTTTATATGATGTTATAATTGGGCGAATACATAAAATACTAGTCATCCTAATGTCGGTCTAGAATGTAATTTGTCGTTATCCTTATTCTTTCTTTGTCTATTTCTATTCTTCTTTGTTTTGTCAAACAATTGTCCATGCCAAATCCATGGTCTTGTAGATATTGGACAATGCTACAACATGTGTTCCGAGGAGATACCGAAAGTGTTCAGTTAGGTAGAAAGGCCTTGAGGAGTCACATTTTTGAGCTGTTAAAAGGAAGAGTGATGAGACTTAGTCATAGTTGACTCAGTCAAAGATGTATATCATTTGTATTTGGTGCTGTTTTTCTTGATATCCCACGTAACTCTTGCACCGGTTATAAATGTATCATGGGAGACTTCATCAAAGATGACATCTCACCTGTTTCTGTATTAAATATTTTCCATCTACCAATTTTATACTGTATAAACCTAATTAAATATGTTGTACAATGTGTTCAGTTTTGGCAATTTCCTTTCTTGCACTTTGCTTATTTTGTGAATATTTTCATTATTGTTCTACTTGCGTGCAAGTCAGTTGTTATTAGAGTTTTCGATTAGGCCTTTAGAGTTATGCAATTTTGTGGCTTCCCTCCTTGTGCAAGATTCCACTATGAACTTGGCATCTTTGGTTCACCTTGGATTGGTATCTGTCCTCACCTAGAGTTTTTGCATCAAGATTCAAGGGATATGCATGTGGCTGTTTTTTGGAAATTGTTTGTAGGTTGTCTGCATGCCTTAAACGTGATTGCCTGAAATATTTTGAAGTTCATGCAGATTTTTGTCCTAAGAAATGGGTTATCCTTCTAGGGTATCTATCTTCTACTCCCACCCTATATTTCCTTCAAATCTAAGTTGCGTGAAATTTGGAAGCAGGTATGGGTTTTGGAAACTAGAATGCTTGGAAAAATGACCCCCTCAAAATTGGGCAAATTGAGGGAAACACAATGTAATATCCCTTTCCAAATTAGCTCTCTGGGAGATTGATGGAATAGCCTAAGTGATTCCCGTAGGCTATAGTCAGGGGAAAAAAGGGAATTAAGTAATTATTTAATGTCACAAGGCGAAAAAGTAACCCTTTAAAAAGTGACATTGAGTAAATTTATAAAAAAAACGCCTAAGTGACTATTGAGATAATGAAAAGTCACTTAACTTATTAAAAGGGTAGAAATGGCGAAAAGGGGTCAATGGAGGAATAAAAGGGGAAATGAGGGGCGCCCTCTCTCATTATTCACTTGCTAATTTCTAAAATAACATTGAGAGAGTTCTTGTGGCTTTGGCTCTTGGGACGAAAAACCCTAGAGTGTTTTGGAGATTGGTTTTGGTGGTGAAACTATCCACTTTAGCAGGTCATAGGGAAGAGATCGTTCAAATTTCTTTAGTGTGCTTCATGTGGGTCGGGATTTCATCTTTTGGTGGCGAAGTTTCCTTTATATAAGACTGAGTTTTATGGTGTGTGTGGCCTGAGTTTTATCTGGTGGCTGTGATCTTCATTATCAGAGGCAGAGGGACTCTTGAAGGCGAGTTGCTTGCTGTGGGTCGTGTTACTCAATTGTGGGACAAGTTTCTCTTATCCTTGGGCACATTCCTGTAGCTGTGTGAGTTTGTTTGACCTTGGGGGTTGAGTAATTCATTCTGGGGGTCGAAATATCGTTGTTGGGCGCATTACTCATCTTGTGGGACGAGTTACTCTGCTTGGTCCTGGTTATTTCCTTGACTGGCCTATATATATGTGTGTGGGGGCGCCATTCTTCAGGGAACCGAGTTCTGGAAGGATTATCTCTCTTTTCTGGGCTGTGTCCTTCATTGTGGAGGCCGAGCTAGGTGTTGGAGGCCAAGTTATTCCTGTGGGTCGACTTTCTACCAGTTTGGAACAAGTTTGTTACTCCTAGACTCTTGTTCTTCAACCATTTTATTGCTGTAGCAGAAAACACTTCATATTTGTCCATCTTTTAATTGGTCCTGTTACCAGCCAATTTAATGGTCTCGTCAAGGTCAGTCGAGACACTATGGTGGCACCACGGGGATAAGCGCTCAAGGTCACCACGACGCTTATCCTTCCCTGTTCAAGTCCAACTCCCACTCATGAAAGGCTTTGGGAGGCTTCCCTATCACACAACACAATCACTTTACCCAACTGATTAGTAGATCAGTGCCTTAACTAGTGAGCTATGGTGAAGGGATAGGAGTTAATTTTTTTAAGGCTGCTCTAATATGATTAATTTATCACAGAAAATGGAACAAAACAACAGAAAAATAACATTCAAATCAGCATTTGATAAACATTTAAAACAAGAGATAGAATGCTAATATCATTTACCAAAGATTATGAGATTCATCTTGATAAAAAACCTTGGCTAAGTAGATGAAAAAGAGATGTAGGTTGGCTGTAAATGACTGCAAACCTGCATCAAATCTTCACTTTTGCCCCTTTAAAATATCCAATAAAATCATGCCAACCAAGGGGAAATAATAATACTTCGGGGAGAAAACTCCAAGACAAAATTCCAAGGGGTTTCTAGCTCTTGAAATGGAAAATTACAACAAGATAGTGTTTGTTTCTTTTTGTATTTTTATGTTTTTATTAAAATCGAAAATTGAAAGAAAGTATATTTTTTGAAACAAAGTTGGTTGAAAGAAAGTGGAGTTAGCTTTGGCCTTACCTTTTCACCTCGAAGTGTGGGTTGCGATCACAACCACCTCTAAGTTGAATTTACACTTTGAACTAAAGGACGGGTTAGGAGGTTATGGACTATCACCCCCGCCTTAGTCTAGAAATGATCGATTGATCTTGGATCCTTCCTAGGAAAGCTCCCAATGGATGGTTTCCAACCACTAGATTGGCATGGGTGCAAAGGAAAACTATTCTCCTTGTTGAAGATGTCCCCTAAAGGACGTGGCCAACCCTTGGATCCTAGCCCCTTGACATCACCAAAGGAAGAGATGAGGCGCCTAGCCTATATCCTTCCCTCCATGTGACTATGTAGCACCTCGATGGACCAACCTCTTGATCTTACAAATCAACCCAAGCATAAACAATCCTTTCTTCTATTAAGCACTATTACTCATAAGCCAAGAAGAGATAGCATAGAAAAATCAACCATAATACTCAAGAGAGTGAAAGTTCAACTAAAATGGCGTTATGATCTCACAATTCATCAACAACTTGAATGAGAGGAGGGGCTAGCCTTTAATAGATTTCTTTGTAACGGCTAGTTCTCCCTCTCTCATTAAAATAATAATTATTGACTTGTCATCTACAAGCGGGAGATTAAGTCATGACAAATAAAACAATTTTTTGCAATAAAATATTCCCCACCAAGGAATTTAATTTTCTTAATAAATACAACAACTAGTTTCCATGAGGCTCATAGCTAGGAGAGATGGGCCAATTTGATGGATTTGCTTGGAAAAGTCCACTTGGTCACAAATGCTCCACTTTCTTTGACCATACGAGTCATACTGATGTTCAACGGCTAGGAAGAGAGAGTCGTTTTAATTAATTGGAGGGGCTGATTTACTTTAAGAAAGTGTGCAACGGTTGGCATTGACCTCAGCCACTCCCTTTTACCACACGACTTCCTCTTTGGCCTGTTATTGCGCAGTTTGTAGATGCAAGAAAGGCTAAAGAATAGTAGGTCAAACTGGCGAAACAGGAACCTTCCCCACTCAATGTCACCACAATGGGGAGGCTCTTTCTATTTAGGGAGGCTAGGCTCAGGGGAGACGTCCCCGATAACCTAGGGTTTTGAAAGGGCAAAGGCTAATAGTACAAAGACAAATTTCCCCCTCACAGATTACCGCCAATCAGATAGTCCGGCCAAAGGCCAATTTGAAGTAACCCCCAAAGAAAATGTACCCACCTGGAACAAGACAACAACAAGAAAGATATATGCAAGCTATGTTCAATGGGGTTAGTACTTCATATGTAAGTGACTATCTGATATTCAATGTAAGCAATTTGACAACAAATATTGACGAAATCAATGTTTGCAAAATGGCAATGATAAATATGTCACTTGTCAATAAATACTGGAACGATATAGCATTCAATGCAACAAA
>ML827278.1:25181-41302 GCA_009831015.1 Picea engelmannii | reverse complement strand
ATCATACCATCCTTTAGCATTCCCGTGAAGAGTGGTGGGAAAAATTTTCATCACTACATCTTCGGCATCATCATCGACAGGATGGAGTCCAAAATAAGAATAAAAATTATTCATGTGAAAGTCAGCTCTTTCCCCATCGCTACCAGTGAATTTAGGGAGCCATCTTTCTTCTATCGGGGGTATTTGTCGTGGGTATCTCGGGATTTTGCTCATATCTAAAGGCTTGTAGTTCTCGGGATCCCATTGTGAAGTCATTGTTGGCTTTGTCATCAATGGAGTTGCCAGATAATTTTCTTGAAACTATCAAAGAAAAGGGAAAACACCCTAGTGGAGTTGCCAGGTAAGCTTGTAAGATAAGGCTCTTGAGGCAAGGCTTACCGAAAAGATTTGTCGTTTGAGGAGAATTGACTCAATGTTCCCCGACAACGGCGCCAAAATGTTATCGCGCAGTTTGTAGATGCAAGAAAGGATAAAGAATAGTAGGTCAAACTGACGAAACAAGAAACTTACCCACCCAATGTCACCACAATGGGGAGGCTCTTTCTATTTAAGGAGGCTAGGCCCAGGGGAGACGTCCCCGATAACCTGGGGTTTTGAAAGGGCAAAGGCTAATAGTACAAAGACAAATTTCGCCCTCACAGATTACCGCCAATCAGATAGTCCGACCTATTATCCCCGATTTCTAGGGATAACTAGGAGATCATGTCTCGAGGCCCACAGGTCCTAGACATGGAGTACCAAGAGCAGGATTGACCTGAGCATGGCCCTGGAGGGCCCATCCTTCTCTTCTTTCATCAGATTCGTCTTGTCAGCAGCAACAACATCCATCACCATCGGCTTGGTCTTGTATCGGAGAAGGCTCTTGCTCCATGAGGTAATTGGTCTAGGTATCATGGTATTTGTCACTTTTGATCATTATAACCTTTAGATATATGCATCTTACTCCTTTTATCTCTAACGACTGCTTGGATCTTACATCAACCCACTTGACCATGATTGGAGGGATTGACAGGGTGTCCTAGCAAGCTTGTACCCATAGATTTTGGTTTGCCACTGGGGGGATTTCTGAAGAGCCATCGTCCGCTCCCATCATATCATCACTTTTTCATTTTATCTCCTGCTCATCTGTCCCATTCCCCTAGTCCGGGCATTAGGATGATCTGTTTGTGGGGTTGCACCTTATCTCGTGGAAAGAAAAGGCTAAAGGCCCAGAAGGTAAAAGCAGCTGGTAAAAGATAAAAGCCTAAAAAATGAAACCTCGAGATGCCTCGCCCAGGGATCCCCGAGAAGGCAGTAAAAAGCCTCTCAGCAAGAAACAAGAGGGACTCGAAGAAAAATAACAAAACAAGACCTAACCAAGAGGATAGGGGGTCTCATCACGAGCTAGCCTATTATGTTCATGGGTACCTAACAGCATGACATTGCCACTATCTGGTTACCACGCCATGGCAGTGAACTTTGGTTGCATGGCCAAGGGAAAGGGGGTCTCATCACGAGCCAGCCTTATCATCTCTGTGAAAGTGCTTGTGGGTAACACTGTCAGCTCTGGTCACCACGCCAAGGCAGTGTCCTCTAGTTAGCCCTTGAAATAAAAAGAAAAAGCAAATAATGAAAAGAAAAGAGTAAAGGCAAGAAAGGGCTTGGAAAAAATTGCATCCATGACGGGTACAGCTTGCCTTCTACAAAGGCACCCACAGGGCAGCATACCACTAGAGCCCATCACCCCTGCTAGTTATAGAAACTGCTAAAATTAGGGTCCAACTCCTAAATTTTAGGAAACTGTCAAAAACATCCAGAATGACTAGGAGAACACCGCCATGTATCATCTGTCTAAAAATAGACATTGCTAAAAATAGAATGTGCTTGCATGTCAACCGAAAAAGGTCCAAATGACTCAAAATGACTCAGGGAGCAATACTGCACACTCAGAATCTTAATTTGAGGCCTGAAGCTCAACTTTCTAAAAATAGAAATTTCTTGCATGTCGCTCGGAAAAGTGTCATCAGGCCCAAAATCAAGCAAGGACAACCCTGTATGCTCAAAACTGCTCAAGACTGTCAATTGGGTCTCTCAAACACTATCTCCTAAAAAGTAGGGACACTTGATGTACGTCAACATCTCTCTCAAATGCAAAGGAAAACAGGTTATCTCTAACTCTGAAATAAAAACAACCACGTACCGATCATTTGGTTTTCTCTGATGGGAACCAACCTCTAACAACCACGAGTGCTAAACTCTGGGAGAATCTCAGGATGCCAGCCAAACTAGTGCATGCTGGCTCTTAACCCTCAAGATTTTCAAGGGTTAAAATCTAGGGGTTAACACCACTACAACAAAGTTGGTAACAATCAAGTTAATTCTAGGCACAATTGTTCATTTTAACTAAAAACTATACCAAGTGGATGCAAAGAGTCCTTTCCTCAAAGGAGATTTAGAGGATGAAATTTATATGTATCAATCTCAGGGATACTTGACAACAATTAAGGAGCATCTTGTATTCATGTTTGTGAAGGCTCTTTATAGGTTGAAGTAGGCCCCAAGGGCCTTGAACATTATAGTTCATAAAAATCTTACATTATCTAGATTAAGAAGAAGTCCTTTGGATCTAAATTTGTATGTCAAAAGCATAGGCGGTGACATTATCTTATTGGTGTATGTGAACGATATTATCATTACAAGTAGTGAGGTTGGCACTTGTCAAGAGGTAAAATATGATTTATGTTCAACTTTTGACATGGCTGATTTAGGTCTCTTAGATTATTGCTTAGGTGTAGAATTCTAGCAAACTGATGGTTGTGTGTTTGTATTAGTGTTGCAAATATCTTCGATTTCTCTCTAGTTTTTTAGGTTGCCAATTTGTCTGATATTTTCCAAGTATTTCATGTACAAGTTCATTCTTGCCGATATTTTTCGATAATTTTTGATATTTTCCTCAATATTTTGGATAAGTTTCTTTTCGTATCCTCGGTGATATATTCCCCAAAACAATATTTGCAATATTGGTTTGTATCACAAACTAAGTATGCTAAAATCTTTTTTGGGTGTTTTGTATGGTAGATTGTAAAGTAACTTCTACACATATGGAGGTAAGGCTGAAATTATCAACCAATGTTGACTCAAAATTGGCTAATAAGTTATTATATAGGTAGTTGGTGGGCAGCTTCATCTATATTGGGAATTGTGCATTATGTCATCTTGAATGGTAGAGGGGAGCATTTCTTGTGGACAGGTTTGAAAGATTTAGATTGGGTAGGTTTGGTTGATGATAGGAAATCCATTATTGGTTATGTTTCATCCTTGGTACATGCGCCATTTCTTGGTTGAGTCAAATGTAGCATCTAGTGACACTCATCCTTTAAAGCAAAATATAGGTCATCAATCATTATAGCTTGTGAGGTAGTGCGGTTACAGTGGATACTTGTTGATTTACAAGTGGAACAAGCTAGCACAACTATACTTTATTGTGACAACCAAAGTGTGTTAATGTTGGCAAGGAATCTAGTATTTCATAAGCGGATGAAGCTTGTGAAGTTCCTTTGTCATTATATTCAAGAACTTGCGAAGAATGGAGAAATTGAGCTCCAATATTGTGCAACTCATGAGTAGATTCCACACTGAGCCTCTTAGTCCAAAAAGTTTGTAAAGTTTAGGATAAGCTTGGAGTAGTTTCACATATGACCACTAAGGGAGGTTTGATAGAATATAGTCATAGAATGGTCATATTATGATGTATGTTGTTTAGTATAGTATTTTTGGGTTAGTGGTCATATAAAGTGACCTAATTTATAAATTATGTCACATGTGATTTTAGTTGTTGATGTTGGTTGCCACCAATGTATGCCTCTCTCACTAGACATATCACTTGTGTATCTAATCTCTACACACAATAAATAATATCAAGCATCTCTTCTTTGCAACTTTTATGCTTAATAGTGTGTGTGTGTGTGTGTGTGTGTGTGTGTGTGAAGTTTCATGAACTATTGCATATTAACTTAAAGAAAATGATTCCATCGAGTATATGTGCACAAGAACCTTCCATTTATTTTGTTGGAAATAAAAAAAAATTGAAATATTTATATTGACAATTNGTGTGTGTGTGTGTGTGTGTGAAGTTTCATGAACTATTGCATATTAACTTAAAGAAAATGATTCCATCGAGTATATGTGCACAAGAACCTTCCATTTATTTTGTTGGAAATAAAAAAAAATTGAAATATTTATATTGACAATTGTGTTTATATTCATCAGGGGTCAATATATACTCCAGCAAGGCTTCCAGAAAAACCACTTGAGTTGTGGGCTTACGAGGTTAGCTATGTTTGTGGAGTTATTGCACAATTAAAAACAAATTTCTTAGCATATTAGTTGTTGTGCTATATGTATATTGCTTCAACAAAAATATTGCACATCTTTCTCAAGGAAAAAATCATTTAATGATGAGGGAAAAAGGAAGAAAAAATAGAATAAATTCTTAATCCTAGTATAATGAAATTATAGTTCATATTAGTTAAGTAATATTGATGGTGTCAGCAAAAGGAAGCATTATATCAATTCCGACACATTATTTAGGGAACAATGTGAGTGATTGAAGAAGGAATTCGATGGACATCAAATGAAATTTGTAAACAAACTTTTGAAATGCGTGATCTATAAGATGAAAACCAATTTCTCACCATTGAAGTCTATTGTTTAAAGTGAGTAGTAAATCATTAGAAGATTTTATACTTGAATTTGGAATATCTTGAGAATGCTAATGAAGATCTTTAATATTAGGTGCATGTAATACAATGTAAATTAGAACGGTATATTAACAAGGAAATGAATTCAAAAAATGATTATAGGAATCAAAGAAAACAATATATAACTTGCAAATCAATGATCAATCACCAATGCTACAAGTTGTCATAATCCTGCATGACCAAGAATTACAACAATATGATGAGTGAGAACAAGTAGTTCAAGAGGAAAAATGGAGAAATATTGATAGGGTTTTATGAGACAAGATAAGGAAAATGATTGTCTAAGAAATCAAAATCAAACTTTGCTCATCGAAGTCAGATGCTACAAATGAAAGGAAATATGAATTCCAAAATTTGAAATGCAAGTTGTCGATAAAGAGAAATTTACTAACCCAATTGAATTAGGGAGGTTTCCAAAAGGTGAAATGCAAATTGTGGAAAGAGACCTCTACAAATTCAACTAAAATTAGCAGCTCACTTGTTGCTACTAGCAAAAATTATTGACTGAAAAATTGACAACAATTATTTGACAAAAATATAAATACCCAACTTAAGATTAATCGGGAGTATCCTAGAGTTGAGTTCAAGAAGAAGCAGATTACAAAGGAACCTTATTGTCGTCCTAATCACAAACATTGTTGCATTGATCAATCTACTTACCAGTGTCAACATTACCTTGAACAAAGATAATATGCTTTGTTTACATTCTAAAGAGTCAGAATTCCAAAACAACTTGGACTCATAATCAAAGACATACTTGGAGACATAATCTATGAAGTTTAATTCAAGGGTCTTATCAAGAAATAGTCTCTAAAAAAATCAAACGAGGATGGATAGATCCTTTTACAATGTGACAATTGTTCAAGACATCAAAGATCTTTTCTTGTTTCTTCGACTGCTTCGAGGGAAACACATCTCAGGAAGAGTGACATGTAATGAATATAAATTACATTATGTTAATTATATTAATTTAGAGTAGGGTTGTGTCTATTAGTATAGATGTGTCTTGTAGGTAGTATATAAAGGAGTCTTTTTGACTACCTATCAATCATATATTATGTTATTTCAATTATTAAATATATTTAATATCCTTTGAATAATACATTTTCTCCCTCTTTTCTATGGATGCTTAGTTCATGAACCATTCTGTTCATTATAGAATTATCCCAAACATATTCCAAATGATTCCTGTATTGATCCATATTGTATCTCTTCCCAATAGGGACCCTTGAAGCATCCAATTCTAATTCACATCAAGAATATATACAGAAGAAAGGGGAAAGATTCGATAACATAGACTACAGATATGCAACAATTCCACAAGATTCTATTCTTTTGTTCCTCGCTTTCCATAGTTGCCAAACTATGAAGCCTGGTAAGAGTTGCCAGGTTCTGTTCAGGATAGGACTTTTGAAGGAACCGGAGCCCCAATCCCTGATGGTGCTTATGATGCTATTTTTAACTCGTTTTGTTCTTCTCATGAGCTGAGTGGCCAGGTTCCAGATGATCTCACTGAGTCGACAGTTGTTTAGGAGGTGCTCCATGGTTTCTGTTTGGAGATGGCAGAGATGGCAAATCGAGGGGCCAATGAACCCTCGTCTTTGAAGATTGTCCCAGGTTAAGATCTTGTTCTGAAGTAGAAGCCAGAGGAAGGTAGAGATTTTGGGGCAGAGTTTTGATTTCCATATTGTTGTCCAGATGCTATCTTTTTGAAGATTATGGAATTTCTCCTGTAGAGTGTATCCCTCCTTGAGAGTGAAGCTTCCATGAGGTGTGTATCCCCATATGAGAATGTCTTGGTCTATGCTTTTCCGGATTCGCCTTTGGGAAGTTGCTTGTTTCCAGTGTTGCAGGTCACAATCCCTGGCCACTTGGAGTTCCTGATGGGTAGATTTTCAGTTTTGCCAGGAGAACTGCTGGGGGTATCTGTCCACAAATCTGCCACTTTGAGAGTGGCAAGATCTTGAATGTGATTTTCGTAGGATTGTAGATTTTCTTCCAGTTGTAGTGGTGGCATTTGCTGCCAGGAATCCGTCCAGAATAGGGCGTTCTGGCCATTGTGAACTTCCCAGAAAGCATGTTCTTGTATGAGTGGCCGATTTTTCCAGGCCGCATTCCAGATGTTGGAGCCTTGAATTTGCTCCTGCATTCTTATAAGATGGCTTTGATGCGTGTTTGGGGTATATTTGCATTTCCAAAGTTTTGCCCAGATCTCTGCTAGCGTTTTGAGCCATCTCCACCAAATTCTTGCTCCCATGGTGCTATTTAATTTTCCAGGGTCCCGGAGGCATAGACTACCTAAAGATTTGGGCTTGCAGACTTTGTCCCAGTTGACTACGGCCTATTTTTTGTCCGAGTTGTGTCCATGCCAAAGAATGTTTCTTTACAGATTCCTTATTTTCTTTATGACCGATTGGGGGGCAACTAGGGCTGAGAAGAGGTAAGCAGGGATGGCTTGGAGGACTGACTTTAAGAGAATGATTATGGTTGGAAGGTTGAGGGAACGAAAGGTCCAGTTGCTCAAACGGTTGATAATGGAGAGCAGGAGAGAGTCCCAAGAGATGTTTTTGGCTGTTGAGTTAGAAAGAGGGAGTCCCGGGTAGCGAGAGGGCAGAGAGAAGACAGGGGTATTCAGAAGTTGAGAAAGGTGTTGTTGGATTGCTTCAGAAGTATTAAAAAAGAAAAGCTGTGACTTGGCTAGATTAAAGGTGGTGCCAGAGGCTTTGCTGAAATCATAGAGGATGGAGCTTAGTTTATTTGCTTCTTGCGCGGTGGGGGTGTTCAAAAGCAGCGTATCATCGATAAATTGGCTGTGGGAGGCTGTCGGTTGTAACCCATGAAGAGGGAGGCCTTGGAGGGATCCATTTTGAATTGAAGCCTTGATATAGTGTCCTAGGCCTTCAACCATTATGACAAAAAGGAAATGGGAGAGAGGGTCGCCTTGCCTTATTCCTCTTGTGGGGGAGAAGGGTTGAGAGGGGACTCCATTGACGAGGATTGAGAAAAAGGTTGAGGAAATGAGGTTCATTATCCGAGAGATCCAATCCTTGTTGAAATCGAAAGCTGATAGGAGAGCTTTCATGTATTGCCAGCTTAATTTGTCAAAAGCTTTTGAAAGGTCAAGTTTTAGAAGCATACCTGGAGTACGAGTGCTTTTGAGCGAGTGAATGATTTCATGGACAAGTATGACGCTATCCATGATTTGCCTTCCTTCGACATATCCTGATTGCTCCTTGGAGATGATGAAGGGGAGTATTGGCTTCAGTCTTAGAGCTATGACCTTGGAGATGATTTTGTAGATCACGTTGTAGAGTGCTATGGGTCTGAAGTTCTTTGGATTTGTGACCCTTTCTTCTTTGTGTATTAGGGTGAGGAAAGTGGCATTTAGTGCTGGAAGAGCTTTGCCTGAGTTGCGTGATTCCTCCACCAGCGGTCACACTTCATCCCTTAACATTGGCCAATAGGAATGGAAGAAGTCTGTTGTGAAACCATCTGGGCCTAGAGCCTTGCCTATGGGTAACTCTTGAATAGCCTGATCCACTTTTGCTTGCGTTATTGGTGTCATGAGAGCCTCATTATGTTTCTGGGTGATTATAGTTGGGATGTTTTGGGTCACCTGCTCTATTGCTGAGGTATGATCCACCTCGGGTTCTGAGAGGAGATCTTTGTAGAAGTCTGTCAGTTCGTGCGTTATTTCCTAATGAGTTAACAGGGTGTTGCCTTGCGAGTCATCCATCTTTGTGATGTGATTGATGAGGCATTTGTGGATCATGGAGCTGTGAAAGAATTTGGTGTTTTTCTCTCCCTCGTTGAGCCATTGAACCCGTGATTTCTGTCTCCATAGGATTTCTTCCTGCTTGTGTCTTTCTTCTAGTTGCCTTTTGAGTTCATTCTTCTCCTGCTGCTGAGTGATTGTATATCCTGCGTGAATGATTTGTCCCTGAAGGTCCTCTAGTTTTTGTTCCAGCAGTTTCCTTTCCTGGAAATTGTTCCCAAAGACTTCTTTGTCCATTTGCGTACCTGTTGTTTAAAATGTTTGAGTTTTTGCTGGAAGCAATACATTTTTGTACCCCTCTGTATTTCCGCAGTGCTCCACCAGTGACGGGCTAGCTCTTGGAAGTCTGGATGGGAGAGCCAAAATTTTTCAAATCTGAAGGGTTTAAGCTTGGGGGTGGCAATAGTGTCCACCCAAAGCTGAACCGGCTAGTGGTCTGAGCCTGCCTTCGGGAGGATGTTGGAGTCTACTAGGGGGCCTTCCAAAAGGAGAGTTTCCGAAATGAGGAAGCGATCAAGCCTGCAGGCTATTGTTGGTGACCTGATCTTTTGTTGGTCCAAGTGTAGGTGCCATTGCTACTCTCTATGTCTACCAGTCTGAGGTTCTCTATGAGTTCTTGGAATTTTGCGTTGTCTGGCTCCAAGTGTTTCCCCCCCCCCCTCTTTTCTCCTCCAGTGTGAGAATCATGTTGAAGTCACCCCCTATTATCCATTGCTTGTGCTTCGCTAAAGAACCTAGGTAACCCAAGCTCTGAAGAAAGAGGTCTTTGTCTTGGCTGTTCTGCGGTCGATATGCGTTTGTGATCATTCCTTCCTTGTCCGAACCTATGGCTCTGTAATGCGCTGTGATGGTGCTTGGAGTGGAGAAGCCTTGATCTAGGCTGACTGTAGCAGGATTCCATAGGATGGCCAGGCCTCCTGAAGCTCCTTTTGAATCCGTCTGATAGGAATCACAGTTGCGCCAACATCTTTTGATGATATTTTCTGTAGTTTTCCTTGCACATTTTGTCTCTTGCATCAGGAATATATCAGGGTCTTCCGATTTGATGCAATTTCGGAGAATCCTTTGCTTGGATCTTCCATTATGCCTTTGATATTCCAGGCGAGGATCTTCATAGTTAATAGTTTGGTGGGTGGGAGAAGGAGCTCTCTGGGAGCCTGTGAATCTGTCCCGAGTTGATCATAAAGTTTCCCGCCTCCTTTATTAGCTAGTGAGCCGATTTTCTGCCCCTTCGCTTGTTTTCTTTTGGGTGTCTTCTTGGATCTAGGTTTGGGTCTGTGCTGATCCCCAACCTGGATGTAGCTCTCATTGATGAATCCAGAAATACCTTGTGAACTTTCCTAAGTTGGTCCTCTAGTAAGGTTTGGAGATCCTTCTTGTTGAGTGCCTCTTCTAATTTGTCTAGGTCAATTTTTGCTAGGTCCTGCTCATCCATTTCCATGACTGTGTCTTCTTCTCTTTCTGGTTCTTTTCCTGAGACTGGGTAAGCCTGTGGGTCTGCTTGATTTGCTGGAGTCTGATGCCCTGGGGACGACCGATCTTCCTTGTGCTTGATGAGATCTTTCCCCGCATTCTTGTGGGGGTTTTCCACCTCTTTTGCCTCTGGGAGATGGTTAAGGGCTTCAAATGAGTTGTTATTCGGGTTCTTTTTTCCGTTGACGGTTGTGGGCTTCTTCTAAGCTTGTTTTCTTCGATTTGAAACTTGGGTGAATCCTTCCTTTGTTTTTTCTTCAGCTTCCTTTTTTGGGGGGGGGCATTTATAGGGMAGTGTCTGAAAAGGTGTCCATGTTCATGGAATTTTCTACATYTGAAAGGGATGTGTTCATAGTCTATGGTTTGGGCMCATTCCTCATCTTGGTATTCTASRGTAAYTGTGCCTGGCAGAGCTTYGGAGATGTTCATATAGACACATATCCTTGCATAAGAGGTGTATTTTCTCTGTTTGGTAGCTTCTRAAGATTTGACGTAATTACCCAAGGTGTTGCCTAAGCCCATTAAAATTTCCTCTAACCAAAACTCTTGAGGTAGGGAATAGAGGCGAATCCATACCGGTGCGTAGGCGAAGTTTTCCTTTTCTGGGCAGAAGCGATCTGTCCAGAATTGCAGGTAAAGGCCAACAGAGTTGTAGAAATACAGACCTCCTTCAAAGATTCGATCCTTTTCCTCCAGGTTCTAGAATATTACTGTAAAGAATCCTTTGGAGCTTAGTTGGAGCTCATAGTCACCCTTGGGGTTCCACCACACCTTGATCCAACGAGCTAGGACTTTTTCTGAGGGCCAGAGACCTAGGAATTTGCCTATGAGGGCATGGTCCCTCATAAATTGCGTGTGAACCGCTATCCTGGTGGTTTTGATAATATACCTAGGTGCAACTAGGGCTTGGGGGATACATTTGCCGGGTATCCAGACTCGAGCTGCTTTTGGATGCGAGGACTCTGCATCCATATTCGATTCCTTGCTTCCATCCATTTCTTCTTGCAGGTATTGTTCTCGCATGTGTAGAGGCGACTCAAAGGATGAACGACGCGCTCTGGAGTTCTTCAAGTCATTTGCTGCGACATTACGGTAAGAGGGGGCTTTCACCCATCCCTTTGTGCCCATTTTGTTGTGGCTTTCAGAGTCGTTGAGCAGCAACGATCAACGCGTACAGAGGAGGTCAGAGGAGGTCAGGTCGGAGGGGTTCTGGAGCATTAAAACCCTAAACCTTGCAGAGCGCTGTTTGCAGAGCCAAGAGCGGATACCCTAGAATTACCATTATTATTATTAATATTAACAATATTAATTATCTTATTTATTATTAGTCATATTAAGATAGGGCCGACCTGTACCCTTTACATAATACTTAGGGTTACAGGTAGGTCCAACTCTTGAACAATATATATCAAAGGGTCTGATACACGCACTAGCGCTCATCTACTAGGGGCACATCCATAGTAATGTCATAGCTCTGATTCACTGCATTACACATAAGAACCAGGTCTTCACACGTTCACCTGTGCTCATCCACAGGCACGTCCACTCTACAGATCTACTTTCCCACTGCCACCGACAAGAGAACCATCTGGAGTCTTCTCGTCAACTCTGTTGCTCAAAGGAGGCTAATACATCATATTCATTTCTATTCTCATGACGATGCACCCAACACTTTGGGATTTCACACGTTCACCTTATGCTCAGCCACAGACACGTCCTAACTCAGCAGATCGCTTTTCCATTGGATAATCATCTGGAGCTCTTCTCAACTCTCTGAATGGAGGAGGTCATCTCTACGTTCCCAGCTCTATCTCAGGCAGGAACCACGTACCCTTCTTAGGGGCTTTCTCTCAAGTTTGTAAGCTGAGAGAAAGACTCCACATAGCTGCAATGATCCACACCTCACAAGTTTGTAAGCTGGAGAATGTCTCACATAGCTGCAAACATTAACAAAGGTAAGTGCAACTGATGCCTATCCTCCTCTTCAAGTGTGAGATCTGCAAAAATACTTAGAGTTTCCTTGCCAACAATTTGTTAAACATATGATGCTACTTACAAAGAAACTTTGAAATAAGCATGAGCATTAACCGAAATGAACATGCATACTAAAGCTATCACTTGTAAACAAACATTAAGATCAATAAACAAACAAGTTTACACTCTTACCCAATTAGGAGATAGCTCCTCTTAGAAGGCATACAATAACTGGTAAAGGCAAAAAGTACACATAAGCAAATTATACCTCACAATTAAGCATTGGACATAGAAGCTCCACACATGAAAGTAGACACCAATGTAGCCTCCAAAGCCTTTTTATTCCAACAATATGAATGATACAACAATAGTACAATGGCACAAATCCCAAGCTCCAACTAGCTTGTACAATGAGAGGATGCTTCACTTTATAGCCAAATGGGTGACAATCCCAAGGAAAAATCGTGTGACACATGTGAGAGGCGCACTTCTAGACTTGGGACAAGTGGAAAGGGAGGTGGGGCGAGTTGTAGCTCCTCCCATATGCCAAATAGCAATAGATTTCCACTCAGCAAAAGGTAGGTGAAGGAGGGAGCGAGTCATACATAGGAAGAGGATCTTCCTTTGAGAATGTGCCCCCTCAAGGGAGAGGTGCGCACCTCCTCTTTGAGCACATGCTCTAATCCACCATACATGTCATATGATTAGCCTTTGACCAATAGGAATTAACCTATGGCTGCCACCTTGCCTTTTGGGGCCTTAACTCCTCCAAAACATCTCCCCACATGTTTCCCCAAATTTAACATTTGCTGATTTTATTTGGTTTTATTTGACTTTTTTGGTTTTTTTTTTAGTACAATTGATTTTTAAGTGATTAAAATCACTAATTTTACTCAACCAAGTGGGTACTTAGGTAATGTGGGTGCTCTAGGTCCAAAAATGAGCACCCCCAAGGCATAGGAACACTCCTAGTACCACTTTTTTATTACAACTTTATTTTTTAATTAAAATTTCCCGTTTTACAGAAAATTTTTAATTAACTGAAAAAATTAAAAAAACCTAAGGGGGAATTAACACATTTCCATAAGACTTTAGGAGTATGTTTAGCATGGTAATATACATTAGACACTAGGGTTAGATCCATGCTAAGGTCTAACCATGAGTATATACTCCAGCTTTGGAGAATTGAGTGAAAAAACTCATAAATTATAAATTGCCTTTAAATGGAAAAATATAATTAATAAGTAAAAAAACACTCCAGAGTAACAACTCATGCCTAAGTCGAAGGTGGCTAAGACATTTTACAAGTTCATCATGCAACATCTCTTATTACAATTTTTATGGAAAATGTGAAAATGTTTGTCTTATTGACCGACTGAACTTCTGAACTCTGAATTTTGAAGAATGAATGTTCAATATTTGGTGGCTCACTAGAAGTCCATCCTAGTGCAACTTTGATGGATAACATCCACCAACCTGAATAATTCCTGCCAAAAAGTGCTCATAAATCTACTATCTCTGTCACTCACAATGGTTTTAGGTAACCCATGCAATCTGAAAATCCATCCAGATTTCTCTCGACCATTTGTCTTAGAGTGCGACGTATCAGGGGTGGGGATTGGAGCAGTTTTGATGCAGGGGGGCCATCCCATTGTGTTCGAGAGCAAGAAGCTCAATGAGTCGGAGAGACTCTATTCGATTTACAACAAGGAAATGCTAGCAATCATGCATGCCTTAACCAAATTTAGGAAGTATCTGGTGGGTAGTAGGTTTGTAGTGAAGACTGATCACAACAGTCTCAAGTATTTCCTGGATCAGAAAGACCTCAACGAGAGACAACAAAAATGGGTCTCGAAGATCCAAGCCTTTGACTTTAACATTGAATATGTTAAAGGAAAAAGGAATGTCGCAGCAGATGCCTTGTCCAGGAGGCCAACAAGGTGTTCGATGATGGATATTTGCATAGACTGGAAGGCAGATTTGTTGGTGGAGTACTCCAAAAACAAGTTTTCTTGTGAGGTACTGGATGGACAGGTAGTTGATGATAGATACTGGGTGTTAGACGATGTCATTTTCTACAAGGATCGGATCTACTTGGTTCCAGAATCTACCTTAAAAGGGAAGGTTTAGAAGGTTTGTCACGATTCACCTACATTCGGGCATCAGGGATTCTTCAAAACCTACCGGCAGATCAGGGACAGATTCTCATGGAAGGGTCTCAAGGATGATGTACTGAAGCACATCTGGGAGTGACCGACTTGTCAGTAGAACAAGTCTG
Source organism: Picea engelmannii (assembly GCA_009831015.1). Classification (NCBI taxonomy): domain Eukaryota; kingdom Viridiplantae; phylum Streptophyta; class Pinopsida; order Pinales; family Pinaceae; genus Picea; species Picea engelmannii. The sequence continues at coordinate 27,063 of ML827278.1, read as the reverse complement.
AGCAGACACACCCTGCGGGGTTACTTCACCCTCTACCCATTCCAGAGTAGAAATGGGAGAGCATTTCTATGGATTTCATTACAGGACTTCCTTGAGTGCAGGGCATGGATTGTATATATGTAGTGGTCGATTGGCTGACCAAATTTGCACGCTTCTTAGCCATACCCACGGACTAGAAGGCCATACAGGTAGTGAAGCTATTTTTCAGAGAGGTTTTCCGATTGCATGGTTTACCCAGGAAGATAGTCAGTGACAAAGCTGGGCGCTTCATTAGCGCGTTTTGGCAGGAGCTCTTCAGGTTAGTGGACACAGAGTTAGCCACGAGTACCAACTACCACCCGTAGACAGATGGATAGACAAAGATTGTCATCAAATGGGTGGAGGGGTATTTGAGAAATTATGTGGGGGGGAAGCAACGCACATGGGTGAGATGGTTGCGCATGGGTGAGTACTGTTACAACACAACTTACCACATGTCCATCAGGATGTCACCATTTAGAGCATTGTATGGATACAATGTACCCTCTTTTGTGGAGACTGTGTTTGGGGATAGCAGGGTCTCGGGGGCCAAAGACTAGGTTGAGGAGAGTCAGAGGATTCTACGGGAGATAAAGGAGAACCTACAGGTAGCTTAGAACCAATAGAAGATCTATGCAGACAGGTAGAGGATAGAGTGCAATTTTGAGGTAGGGGACTTGGTTTTTATTCGATTACAACCGTACATACATTCTTCATTGAAAAGAAGCGGGATAGAGAAGCTGAAGCCTAGGTTCTATGGGCCGTATAGAGTCAGCAGGAAGGTAGGCGAAGTGGCCTACGAGCTAGAGCTGTCGGAGGGTAGAAAGATTCACAACATGTTCCACGTTTCTTGCCTTAAAAAGGCAGTGGGACAACAGGCTTCCATTTCAGAGGAGTTGCCACCCTTGGATGAGGAGGGACAGTCGGAGTTAGTGTCTGAGGAGGTGCTAGATTGGAGAGTGTGCAGGTTGAGGAGCAGGGTCATCAGAGAGTGCTTGGTCAGATGGAGGGGACTTCCATTGGAGGATGCCACATGGGAGGGAGAGCATATATTGCAACACCCAGGATTGATGTTGCTTGAAGATAAGCAATCTCGGGAAGGGAGGACTGTGATGTCCCGTTCCCAAGAATAGCCTCAACATGCAGTGACTTAGTAGTCTATCTGTTCCCGTAGACTATAGTCAGGCACAAATAGGGAACAAAGGGAGAAATAAGGGTGAATAAATGGCTAAACGATGAATTAAGCCAAAAAGCATAGGAAAAGTCACTTAAGCCAAAGTCAACGGAGAAATGGAAGAAAAATGTGTTAAGGGGGGACTTACTTAATTAATCACATTCTACTTAGGAGGAAAGGCACCTAGCTTAAGTGATGTCAACGACAAATTAGATCAGGGGAGGTATAAGAAGAGGAATTCGACTTAATTCCTCATTATGTTATGATTTTGAGTTGAGAACAGGTTCCAGAGGAGGAGGTCAACCTCTTAGCTGTTTTGTGGATTTATGGAGCAAAACCACCACCCAGATTGGTTTCGGTGTTGGAAGACACACCCTAGCCTATCGAAGATACCATCCAGGTATTTCACCGTGCCAGATCAGGAGTATTCAGACCCAATTCAGTCAGTGCGCATTGCAACTAGTGAGGGTGTAGGGGTTTGAGAGACAATTTTGTGTAGTTGGCTGAGCTCAGGTGATATTTGTTGAAATTACTAAGACAATTGAGAGGGGGGGGGTGAATCAGTTGTTACTGTGCTTAAACAATATTAAGTCTATTAAACCATTTTTAATATTTCATCAAGTGACCATCAATATTATACATCATATGAACACCATAAATAATGAGCATCAATCACACATAAGATATACA
>ML827277.1:76223-94240 GCA_009831015.1 Picea engelmannii | reverse complement strand
TTTTTTTATTCTTGGTGTAGTGTTCGGGTCGAAAAGGAAGGAATCCAAGTAATTGAGAAGACAATGGGAAATATGTGGAGAATGTGTCAAGACATTGGCCAGATTTCCAATTTATGGATGGTGGTATACATGACTTAGATAAAGATCATTCTGAAAATCAATGCAAAGGTGAATTGAATAGATATGCATAGAGAGTTGCACTCATGCATAGTAAGTGGAAGAGTTGCACTCATACATGATAGAATTGTATACTTAAATGCATTTGTTGAATGAATTTTGTGAGTGCATGTATATATGTTTTTGAATGTAAATAATTATACTAACGACTGAAATTTTGCTAACTCATGGAGATGAGAACATTTCAGGAATTTTTAGACATTGCAACAAGAAATTTGCAAGTCAAGTAGTCACATGAGCATTGACTACATGAATTTTTTTGTTCAAAAACAAAAGTAATGAACTTATTGATTTTAATTATGAACATGCATATGAATAGAATGATAATTCATTATATCTAATAAAATGTTTTGTAGTTGTGATTGAATTGATCAGTGTAGACAATTCTAAGATCATGTTATAAGGTTTTTGTACACATTGCAAGGAAAGCATGATGTGCATGAAATGCTAACAATCTATTGGTTGTATGAAAGATAGAATCATTGCAGGAAAAATGGTATTCAACATGGTGCTTGCTGAAATACATAAAGAAGACTGCATCCTATTATTGCAACAACAATAAAAAAATAAAAAATAAAAATTAAGAAATAGAATTTCATATTTTGGGAAAAGTCAAATTCCTTATGAAATTAATTTGATTTCTAAAATGAAATTTTTATAATTCTCTCTCATGATAACTGCATGTGTGATGCAGATGAGATAATCTTGATTAAAGTTGGAATGTTGAGAAAGAAAAACTACTATTGAGGACACTAAATCCGTATAATTGTAGAACCTTAGAGGGGTTCTGGTAATGGGTTAACGCTCTCCTTCTGTGTGAAAGCCTTGTCAAGATGGATTGTTGAAGGAATGCGTATCAGTGAAGGGATTCATGAGCCTGGAAGGGTGAGTGCAACAAGGAGGAGGAAACCCAAGGATGCTTATGTCATGGTAGCTTCCATAAGGAGGGTGTGTCAAATGGAACAATGAGTTGAATTATTCCCGGAAGAAGCTCTATGGAATAAAGAAATTGAATTCCAACTGTAGTATGAATACCAAAATTGGTGCTGGAAAGTAGAGCACCAGATGGATAACAAGCTTCCAATAGCTAAAGCTTGGAGATTTTAAAATCATTTGAATGGTACCTGGTATATAATGCACTGAGGACAGTGCATAAATAAGGGGAAGGGATTGTAATACCCTTAGGCTAAACCCCAACTGTAAATGTAAATGAAAATGTACTTAAGTTGGTGAGTTGTTTGATATCATTTTTGTATGCACCTTCCATGGTATAGTGCGCACATGTACTGTGCACTAAAATGATGAACTGTGCACATTCCAGGATATCGCGTGCAACAAACTTAAGTGCGCACGATATTGAGGCCAAGGAGACTTTGTGTATATGTTGTGTTGTATAGGCCGGTGAGCCAATTATTATAAGATAGGAGGATTATGTGTTGAATTAGGCTGGAGAGCCTAGATGCTAAAGGCCAGTGAGCTTATTTTTGTATATGTCTTATCATTAATATAATACATCGTTGTGTGTAGACCGAACATGATAAAAGAGTATGGGGAACTAAACTCCACTAGTTAGGAAAAGGGGGGGCTAAAATTTAAGGATAAGGGGATAAGCTAGGGAGCTTAAGACAAAAATGAATATTATATTAATATTCCTTAAAGTATAAAGTTTGGATAGTTATTCGATCCTAAGTTCTAAGGATGGGGACAAGTGGACCAAAGTATCTCTCAACATGAAAAGTGTCAATTTGGGAAAATGCATACATATAGTTTGGACTTAGTTCATTTTCCCATCCATTCATTCATGCATTCCATGATCATTCACTCACTCATTCAACTTTCCTTCGTACCTTCATGTACCTGTACTTGTACCTATAACTGTATCTATAGCTTCTTTTCATTGTACCCATACCTATATCTGTACCTAGTTATCTTGGGAGATGGATTGAAGAAGCGGGTTTTCAAGCCCGTGGGATATTGAAGAGGTGGGTTGTCAGGCCTGTGAAAAATTTCTCTCTAGGTGAGAGAATTGTTGGGAATTGATTTCCCGAAGGTGCCAAACTACAACTATAGGGATCTGAGACTTCATGTCTGTCCTATTGTTCAAGCCCCGGAAAGGAAGTGGGGAAGCCGAAGGATTGTTGAGCAGAGAAGGGGCACACTTTCTGGGGTGGGATAGGCATGTGGGGAATGAGGGATTGTAAGCTATTAGTTTGAGTTGGCACCTGTGACAAATTCTTTCCTATTGTCTGAGATACATCATCCTGGTTAGGAATCCCTTTACTCAAGTGGAGTTTAGTCCCAACTCAGGGGTGACCCACAGCTGAGAGTGAGGAGAAGCATGTTCTAAGTCTGGAAGGTTTGTGGAAGTTCTGCATACAGTTGGTGATATTTCTACCAAGATAGTGTCAATTGTGTGTTAAATTACATGTTGCATTATTATTATGTGTTTATTTTTATGGGTTTTTCCTGTGTCTATTGCATGTGTATTTTTATTGTTATTCTGTATGAATCTGTGCATTTGCAGAATGTATTTGTCTATTTTAATTATATATATAAATTTCCGCAAGAGTTTCTGTGTGTATATGTTTTGAAGTTGTATACAACTCAGAAAAATTTATGTGGCATAGCCCAGTTGGATGTTGGGGATGTTACATCTACTAAACAACCATTCTGGGTCAATAGAGTCACTTTCCATCCAAAAATATGTATTCCTCATCCCATCAACCATCCACATTAGACGACTAAGCTTTTCAAATGAATTTGAAATCAAGGGTTTTTTAGGGAGGATTTTTTAATAAACATGTTTGTTGCTTTCTGAGCATCGAGATCATTTGATAAAGGGATCTCACACGTATGTCTCTGTCTATTGTTCATAATTATGTTTTGTGCTTTGATAATTTGAGTTGATCCTAAATTTTAAACTTAATGCTATGAGTTTGTGTAGATCCCAAATTTTAATCTTAATTCAGTACTAGCCAAGACAAGGAAATTAAGACTGACTATGGGAGACCTGAGACATTTATTATCTCTTCCATTCATAAACCAAGCCCCTACTCCTCTATATGCTTCTTTCCAGTAGGCCGATTTCCTCCTCCTCAATGTTCTGGTTGCACTCTCACCTGAATAAAGTGAATAGTTTGGATATGTTCATCCATCTTTCTAGTCCATAGGCCTCTGCATTGACATTGTAGTTGCTTCCTTTGGAATCGTTGGGTTATTCTTTGTCTTTTTTTTATGATTTAAAATATGGTTTGTAATACCCCTACCTTACTAGTTGTGTTGGTAAAACCCCATGTACTAACATATATCATTTCTCAGCTATTTCAGTGATGTTCAACTAGGGGGTAAATTTATACCAATGTCCACTCGAAGATATTCCTTTATAGTGCACTTCCAAATATGCATATTATCTTTAGGAATATGCACATTTCCCTCCCTGGACCTCGTTGATAGATCCTTAGAGGGAAATTCCTAGATAGATAGATGTGATGCATGCACTTATTAAGATAGATAGTGATTTTCTTCATACATAATGGTTATTGAGCTCGTTTTCGTAACATCATGCACTAAAAATTCAATGAAAAGTGGACAAATATAATGGAAACTGTAGCTCATATGAATAATCTTGTCATTTTCTATAAACGGATCCATTATTAGAGGAATTTAGCTCATTAATTAAGGGAACCTTTCACTTTTCTTCCATGAGAAGTGTGTGGATACCCAAACCTCGGTCCGTAGACAAAATAACTCTCACTCTTTCTTCTCTGATTGATCAAGTGGCGTTTCACTCGATTGCAAGCACACTCTAGGAAATAAATGAACCAGTCATTTTTTTCGATATCAACTAGCTTTTGACCTTATCTTAGTACTCAAGCATTTTCCCCATCCAACAGTGTAAAGGTGTGGCACCTTATTAAAGGGACTCTAGTATTGAACTGGTAATCTTCCCTACCTCGTATGTTTATTCAGGTTGTTTATGTTGTTATTATTATGATCTACCTTGGCTACAGATGAACGAGGCATGGAGAATCCCAGTCCCAGTCCCATTCCAGGCATGGAATCCAATGCAACTTCTCTAGCCTATGTTCCCTTTGTGATTGCGACACTTTTTGGATGCATTATTTCTTTCTTTCCCATTGAAATTCTATGAAATTCAATTCAGTTGAAAAATGTTTGGAGGGAGATGGATTTTAGGTAGAGTCATCATATGCTACTTTAGTTGTGGCATACCATGTTTTGAGATATATTTTCCAGTCTAAAAATTTAAAATCCTTGAGAAATGTTATACATTATTTTGATGAAAGATTACAATGAAAATACAAAACCTAAAAGGGTTTGAACCATTTGGATGAGTAAATTTATTTTATCGCATCCTAGGTCACTAGAGAATCCCATGAGAATATCTTATTGCAGAAGAAACATAACGCAACTTGAGAAATCGAGTCCACTGTGTCAAGTGTTGGATCAATAGGTGGTGAAACTCCATGCCATATGCATTGTAAAGCATTTCCTTTCATATCGAAGTGAGCAATAGCCATTATAGTAAAAAACACTTTGTTCACTGCTTTATTTCTCACTCAACAGTGTGAGACCCACATATCTACTTAAGGATCAAAGTGAATTCATAAACAATATACTTTCATGTCTTGGATATAATGTGCAAACATTTTATTACTTACACTTCAAAATTGTGTAGGTAGTACTCAACTTGCAAATGATAAACAATGATAAAAATGCATAAGATTTTCTATTGATTTTCTACTAATGAATTGTATCCTGTAAATTTCTAAAAAAGTTTACTGATGAATTGTATCCTTGAACAATTCGAGAAAACAATAACATATAACAATTTGAGAGAGAGGCAATTAACATATGAGAGAAGTCAAATGAATGAACACACACCTCATAATAATAATGACGGTGTTCTAAGGTTTGTTCTATTTTTTGTTTTATAACTACGTTGTTCTAAGGTTTGTTCTATTTTTTGTTTTCTCTACTGCCATTTTATGGTCCTGTTTGCAACAATTTTTTGAATTTTACCATGTATTTTCAGTGGCCACCATGTACAAAGTATTTCTCCTAATTACACAGAAAACTCAAATATGAAGGATCAAGGAGAAAGTAAAGGACGGTGCATAATAGCGGTGAATAAGGCATTGTTCCTTCCAACATAGAAACTTGAATATCAAGGCAGAGTAATGGGTGGTGGAGAATGGCGGTGAATAGGCATTCAAAACATACACAACAAAGGACTAAATGATTTGATATATATTTTTTCTTTCATTGGAATATGCACACGCATGCCTTATCGTTAGGCTCGAGAAGGTGTTAATGCTAGAAGACACGGAGATGATGGGGTTGAGGCTGTCATAAGGAATCTAACATATCAGACAATGAGGCGGTGAGGATAGGGTTGAGGCTAGCAGAAGAAATGTGAAAAATCATGCCAAGTGATGACAATCCACATCTACTCACTCAACAAACTCAATAAGCTCAATAAATAGACTTAATGTGCTCAATCAATAGGTGAAAAATATAAAATGCATCTCCTTATAAACTTAGGTTATAGGTTATACAAGATTGAAGATTGAAAAAATGAATGTATTGTGTCACACAACTTAGGATTGACATGTGAGCTGGACAATAAGAGTTAGAACTTATTAGCCAATAGATTTTAAATAAAAAAATTTAAAATATTACAAAATAATAACTATTTTACTTTTCCTATGTACAACTTTGAAAAAGAGAAAAATATGTTTAATCAATGAAAAATTAATTAACAGTTAAAGACGAATCGATCGCTAGAATTTTGGCCTTCGACAGGGAGTAATAAAAGGGAAAGTTAGAAAAGGAGATCGATCCACCCATCGAGGTAGTATTGGCCTAAATATTGATTGGGAAAATTTAAAGGAAGCTAACTATATCAAAACAGAAAAGAATGAACTAGACGTTAAGTATGTTTGAAAATCCAATGTTTGTTGAAATCACTCAAATGATTTAATATAGAGGGGTAATCATTTCATTTTTGTGAAACATGTATTCTAAATCTATATATTTAAATTGGTGTGGTTTGAATTGGAATAAAAAATTATTTCCATAAAAACTATAAACTATAGGGGTTTCGTATATCATTATATGAAGGTGATTTTTAAATCAAATTGCATAATTCTCATAATCATATTTCATAAGGGATTAGAATATATCAGCCTATGTTTAGTCCTAGTGGGATGATTTTAATCTTTATGACTTTATTAAATCCAAATGTTTTATTAGAGTAGAGTTTACAAGCATTTCCATGGCTTCAAATTGGTGTGTTTAAATAATATTGTTACAAATAGCAAGGTGTTAGTAAGGGACACATAGAAGGCTAGTTTCATATAAATACTTTGGGTTTCCATAGAAATGGATCTTTTTAAGAATGATATATGAAATTGAGGTGCTTAAAAGGGTTTGATATCTCAATCACCTAAATGCATGTTTCATCTATCATGATCATCATATCGAATATTAATCTATTAAGAAAATAAGAGAATCATGATAATCATATCGAATATTAATCTATTAAGAAAGTAAGAGACCAATTTTCTAAGGATCTCATAGAAGAATAAAGCTCTAGAATCTCATAGAAGAATAAGGCTCCAGAATCCTAGAAAAATGTCAAGAGTAAAGAGTAGATGGCATGGAGGAAAAGATAAAAAAAATTACTGGTAAGAATGCTTCTTATTATTAATTATTATTAATTACTCTTTGGTTAAAATTCAAATAACATCGACCATCATTAATTAGTCACAGGGTTTATGGGGCACTTACTATCAATATTTGTATCCTATTTTAGAGTGGAAGATGAAGAAAAGTGACAACAAGTGGAAGGATATAGATTACCAACCCAAAAAATAGTGTTTTGAGATTAGAAAATACTAGCAAGGATCAAATCAATGCCCTATGGGATAAATATTACAAGGAGGTTACACTTTGTCAAATTATTTTCCTTTTTAACATTGTGTCAATTAATAACATTTTTTCAGATCAATGCTCTATGGGATAAATATTACAAGGAGGTTACACTTTGTCAAATTATTTTCCTTTTTGACATTGTGTCAATTAATAACATTTTTTGGGGTGTGTGGCATCTCTAACATCTCGTTTTAATGAAACTAAACCTTCTGGCATGGATTGTAAGGGGTTATCCCTTCCTAACAAAAGATCAATGATTAATATTACTAAACCTTTTGGCATGGTTTGTCCCTTCCTAACAAAATATCAATGGCTAAGATTTTTAATTTTTTGAAGTAATGTTACCATGATCTTCCTACACAAATTAGATTGGCTAAGTCAAGTTTCACAAATTTCCAACACCTTTTTTTATTCTAAATTTAATAAGACATGATTAGGCATGGTTTAGACCAGATTTCATCACATGTTGTTCAATCCTTTTCCATTGGAAAGTTATACAAAGTTATACTTAGTGATTATAAAACTCGGGTTGAAAACATACTTTAGGACTCTGGTAGTTTGTTAGGGTGATCACTATAATCATGCTCTAAAAAATGAAATACAATAATGTATTTTAAGGATCCCAATTTTGTAAAAATAGTTTTAGAGATCTATCATTAAAAATAGTTTTAGGGATCTATCATTAAAGGAATTATATTTCATGCTACAAGTCAAGTTTGTTTTTTTACCAAAATGATATAGTACACTTGAACCATAAACTCATTACCTTTTTAGAAGTATTAACTATAAGTTAAGTACATTTATTTGTGTATTTTATTTTATTTTATAATATAGTGTATGTTGCATTTTTCAAAAAATAAGTCTTTTTATATTAGGGTTTTTCCTTCTTTCTTAATTTACCAAAAAATGTTAGATCAAGGTAAAAAACAAGGTCGTCTTGTTGTTATTTTCTTGTTTATTTAATTATTTAAAAAACAAAAATGGGTACATTTTTCATTTGAAAGATGTTGCAGTTTGTTGGTTTTGCTACTTCTCTCTTTCTATCCTTCTTGGGTTGACCCAAGTTCAGGTATATATTGGTTTCCAACAAAACCCCTTTAAAACTATCGGCCCCTTTGGTAAACCAGAAGGAAACGTAGTACACAGAGTTCACTATGCAGTCTCACCCGAGATAGTTATATTGGTGGCTGCAACGATCAAGTGCTTGCAATCTAGGAATGAGTGGGGATCTGGGATTAAACTCTATGATCTTCATTAGTTACTTTAACATTCAACTTATAATGAATACCCTGTCATTCTTACTCATGCACGTAAAATAAAAGATCTAAATTGTCATTCACACATTTGTCTAACATCTAATCATTGATAGTAAATGAAATACACAATATTCAATCACATACACATGATCTACCGTGGTTCAGCCCTCCTAGGTTACGTCCACAAATATTTGTCTTCTATGATATTTTATTATGGTGTTTCCAAAACTACAGTGTCATGTGCATTACAATTCTCCTCAGACAGGTCGAGATATACAATGAGGTGGACTAGATCACACCAAGATCCTCATCTTGTTATCTAACCCTCAAGATCTACCATATCTCCTCTCCTTAGCTCAACAACTTACATAACATATTAGATTTACAGTTGTTCTATCGTTGGACAACACAGTAACAATAACCTACCAAAAAGGAACCATATTTCAATGAACCCCCCCCCCGAGAGCCACAACCTAGACCTCCTAGGTAAATAATTATACATGTTTTTGTCTTACCAATCATTACATTCTCTTACCAAAACCCTAACCCTACCATGGCTATGTAACACACCCAACCCCTGAGTGGATTTTCTAGGGAAAGGACTTCAAAATTTCATTTTCCCTAAGTGATCAAATCTTTCATTCGAGGTTTCTACTACAATATGTTCATTCAGAGTTTTCCATCCATGGTCTCCATGCTCAAAACCAAGTACAGAACCAGCGGATATACCTCTATGAAGTTCTTTGCGTGTTTTATTGGTTGAGGGCCACGTGGATCCACCTCACCCATACTATCTCCAAGTTCCTTCCTCCACAGTGGAAAACCATCCACTGTCCAATATCATGACTGGACTTACTCCCTTCCTCCTATTCAAATGTGGAGGGGTTCGACGCTTCAACGCTTCATGCCTATTTACTATCTATGCATGAGACCACTCAGAGTTCTGAACCTCCGAAGTCTCGTAAGCTCACCACATGGATTTGGCTTCCTGAACGTTTCGGTCTCCCTACCATGCTATCCAAAACCCTCTGAAGTCCTAAACCCCAGACTCCTGGAGTCTCGATCACTTTGCCAACAGTGTTGGCTAGGTGGACAAGTATCAGGAACTGACACGTAAGAGGGGTCTAGGTGACATGTGTTACGTGTCCAACAGGCCTATAGGGTATGTGTCACACACGAATCTGAGTGAAATGTGGCAAGTCAGTTGGGGTCCACATCACCCTAGGGTGTCACTGCACCACGACACCCCCGAACCGACAGGATTCTAACACTCCTCATATCTCACGATCGAGATACAACCATGTAGATATATAGATCTATGGCTCTGGTTACCTCGAGCATTCGTTGTTCAGGAGTGTTGTGATGCAAACTCCTCTTATTTCCTGAAGTGTCCAATATCCAAACAAAAGGGCCTAGCGCCACGCATCCCCAGTATATCAACGACTGGGAAGGGACCCGAAGGATCCCTCGATCTACGGTTCTGAGTCCTTTGCGGCTCCAGACTTCAAGGTTTAGGATACTAGTCTAATTGATCAGACAGGTCCACCTAACCACATGGGGAACTGCCTAACGTCAGTCAACCTTATGGGAATCCAATTTTCCTGGTTACCTTTAGCCAGTATAAGGCTAGTAAGGTCGGTCATACTCCGAAGTCCCAAACTTTCGGAGTTCCAAAGCCAAGGGAAAATAACTTCCTTAGTCTTAGCCCAAGGTTCCTAGGTATTGGTCATATGGGTCCTTTCGAACGGATCTCGTCCTCTCGTCTTCCAAACGAAGGGAACTCCCCTTTTTAAGCATTCCACTTAGCTATCCTTCCTGAGCTTTTACCATGAAATGGTTAAGGAATTAGGTCTGGAATTTCAGATGCACATCAAGGGGTTTGGAAGAGGCATCCTCTTCATACGGACAGGTTCAGGTTGTCACGATATCTCCTATCTCGATCGTCTTACAATATTATGTACCAGGAAGCCTCAGAAGATAAACTGGGCATACAGATTATTGGTCAAAAGTATAATTTTACAAGGAGAAGGAGGCATACACATATCATAACCATTCCACACAGATTTTTTTTATAAATACACATATGTATAAATCCAATCATTCATCCATTATTCTCGTTCAAAACATAAAATAGGGAAAAATACTTATCATAACTAGATAGCGTGAAGAAACTGCTGAAAGGGGCGACCATTTCCACCCAACCATAGGCTCAGTCACTCCTAAGAGATTTATGACTATCCACCCCCGAGCTATACCACGATGCTCTGTGATAAAATCCTTTATTCTGACTCAACGACAGTAGGGGCAGAGGTTACTCTCCTCCTTCTGTAGGATCTTGGAAACAATTTACATGATACCAAGAAAGGAGGACCAACCACATTTATCAACTCATATCATAACCCCGCTAGCCATCTCCCTGCGACTAGAACACTTATCTTCCTTTCCAATTCTTCCTTGAACCCGAGAGCTTAACATCTTGTCTTTTCACTCTTCACAGGTCTTCCTCTGCCCACCACACCTTCCTTTCTTTCCTATTTTAGCAAGGTTGTGTGTGTCTCAAATTCCCAGCTGGTGGTCAAGTCTGGAAGCCTTACATATGGGTGCTCTGCCCCATTCCCTCATTAACTCTTGAGGAGGTCTTCCTACCTACCATCCTGACTGTAATTCATTTCTGGGTCAAAGGAATGTTTTGGTCCTGAGAAATTAAATCTAGTAAGGTACTGGTTTGGTGAAGGTTAACACAACCATTCCAAGTCCCCTTCACCATCTATTTTCATAGAATTTGTGGTCTTTCTTAGTACACCCCCCCTTCCAACAATCATGCAACACTTATCCATTTTCTAGTAAATAACATAATTTACATTCATTGACCTTTATACAAAGGTCCATCAAATCAAACATTCACACATATTGAGTTTTCCATAGTCTCTTGGCCATTATAGTTATATTTACAAACTGGGGGAAACAGGGTGTTACAATTCCCTCCCCATTAAAGAAATATTGTCCTTGATGTTTTACCTATCAACATGCTCTGTGTATACAGAAGTGAACAAAAATGGATATGCATGTCTCATGGCATCCTCCATTTCCCATGTAGCCTCATATGGGCCAAAATTTTTCCACTGCACCTTGACATGTGCAATGGTTCAGTTCCTGAGTGGGGTTTCCTTCTTGTCTAGTATGCATTGAGGTTCTGGCAGGAATTATCCCTCCGACTCCACCTGTATTACAAACCAATCAATTATATTATGAGTCATGTACATATTTCTTAAATAATGAAACATGGAAAACATTATGTGCCTTTATTGTGGGAGGGAGTTCTAGCCTATAGGCTACAGGTCCCACTCTATATAAGACCTCAAAGGGTCCACAATATCGAGGTTCCAACTTGACACAAGCTCCCATTCTCAGGGAACTCTTCTTGGGCCTAACTCTAAGATAAACATGGTCTCCTATCTTGAACTCTTTGGGAGTTATCTTTCTGTCGGCGTAACTTTTTTGTCTATCCTGAGAAATTTTTGTTCCATTTCTTTCAGCATGTCAGGTCCGATTGTAATTTTATTCATGGGATTACTCCAGCTGACTGGATTCTTTCACTGTCTACCATAGAGGGCTTCGAAAGGGCTCATCTTTAGTGACTCTTGATAATCGTTGTTGTAGGAAAATTCTACTAGTGGCAGTTAGTCTTCCCACTTCTTAGGTTGATGCATTACATGCATTCTTAGCATGTCTTCTAATATTTGTTTTACTCTTTCTGTCTATCCATCAGTTTGAGGGTGATAGGTTGTGCTAAACAACAATTTAATCTCAAAACCAACCATCAAGGATTTCCAAAAGCTTGAAGTGAATTTCGTGTCTCTATCAAATACAATCTCCCTAGGCATGTCATGCAGTATGAATATATCCTTCATGAATATGTTGGAAATATCTATTGCCTTGCAAGTTGATTTGACAGGAATGAAGTGAGCGGACTTGCTCAATTTTTCCACTACTACCATGATGACATCATTCTGTCTAGCCGATTTTGGTTATCTGGTCATGAAATCCATGGATATGGTCTCCTATTTCCATTCTGGAATTGGTAGAGGTTGCAACAACCCTATTGAGTGTAGGTGTTCTTCCTTAACTTGCTGGCATTCTAGACACTTAGCTAAATAATCAGCTATGTCCTTTTTCAATCCAGGCAAACAGAATTGTTTTCTAGTGGCCGTAATCATTTTTTGATAACCTGGATGACCAGTGTATGGTCTCTTGTGCAATTAGTCCATCATGAACCTCTTCAATTCATCACAACTTGGAATATACAATCTGTTTCTGTAAGTCAACAGACCTTCGTCCAACATCTGATAGCCTTCATACTTTATCCATGTGGTGTTTTGCTTTAGATACGATGTCACAGTCTTGAAGAATGCATCTGTTTCTTGGGAATTCTTGAATCTTTCCCTGACATTCGTTTCACAGGTGCTCACCACTACTAGGTGAATCATTTTCATACTTCTACTAAGGGCATCGACCACCCTATTTTCCTTTCCTTTGATGTGTTTGATTTCGAAATAAAACTCACTAAGGAGATCCATCCACCTAGATTTTCTAGCATTGAGTTTCGGTTGATAAAACAGGTGCCTCAGCCCACAGTGGTCTGTCATCAGTATAAATATCATTCCCATGAGGTAATGTCTCCACATTTTTAAATCATGCACTATGGCAACCAACTCTAGATCATGGGTCACATAATTGACTTCATGCTCATTCAATTTTCTGGATTCATAGCAAACTACCCGTCCTGCTTACATAAGGACTCCTCTGAGTATTTCCTTATAGGCATGTGTACACACGAGGAAATCAATATCAAGGTCTACTATATTCAACATGGGTGCGTGGGTTAGAAGGTATTTCAGTGCCTGAAATCTTTCTTCACATTCTGATGTCCAAATGAATTTAACCCCATTTTTCTGAAGGGCATTGATTGGAAAACCAATCTTGGAAAATCCTTTTATGAACCTTCTATATATCTTGTTAAACCCATAAAGGATCTGATATCAGATACATCCTTTGGGGTAGGCCATTCCATAATAAATATGATCTTGTTATTTTCTACTGTCACTCCTTCTTTACAAATAACATGGCCTAAGTAATGGACTTGTTTCTGGAAAAAACTCACACTTGCTAAACTTAGTGTAGAGATGATGCTCTCTTAGTACTTGAAGTACTAGTCTAAGATGTTCTTCATGTTCTTCCCTGTTCTTGGAGTAGATTAGGATATCATCAATGAATACCAATACAAATATGTCTAGGAATTTGTTGAGTAAATTATTCATCAAGCACATAAAAGTGGCGGGGGAATTGGTTAATCCAAATGGAACCACCACAAACTCATAGTGACCATACCTTGTCCTGAAGGTTGTTTTGTGGATGTCTTCATCCTTGATTCAGACTTGATGATATCTGGACCTTAAGTCAATCTTTGATAAAATGGAAGCACCCCTTAATTGGTCGAACAGGTCATCGATTCTTGGTAAGGGGTACTTGTTCTTGATGGTTGGCTTATTGAGTTGTCTATAATCTATCCAGATTCGGAGTGTGCCATCCTTCTTCTTCACAAACAAGACTGCTATCTCCATGGAGACACACTGGGTCGAATGTAGCCTTTATCCATCATTTCCTTTAGTTTTATCTTGAGCTCAACTAGCTCGGGCGTACTCATCCTATAGGGTGTCCTAGACACTGGCATTGTTCCTCATGCAAGCTCTATGGAGAATTCAATGTCTCTTCTCATAAGTAGACCCGATACCTCTTATGGAAACACATCTCTATACTCTCTTAATATGGGGTGGTCCTCTAAGTTTGGTCTATCACCCTCAACATATTCCAACACCTGTATTGCATATAGAGTACATCCCTTTCTGCAATACTTTTTCATTTGAAGGGAAGATATTCGTCTCACTGAGACAAGCTTCTGAATCCCTTCGAGGGTTATCTTTCTCCCTTCTTTATTTACACATTCTGGGGTTTTATGGTAGCATTCCAACTTATTTTTATATGCAGTTAGCCAGTCCATACCAATCAAAGGTCATAAGATCCTAGAGGAAGTATGTTAAGGGTATCTTGGGTGGTAAATCCATCCATAATGAATTGGCAAGTTGGGATGACCTCTGCTACTTTTATTTTGGTGCCAGTGGCTAGATATACTAACCATGGATTAACATGCCTAACTTGTTAAAATTTACACTTATCAATAGTCCGAGGGGCCACATAACTCAAATTAGAACCAGGGTCAATTAAAATAGAAATTAGATGGTTGTTGATCATACCTTCCATCTCCACCACTGAAGCTTGGTGGTCGGCTTGTTTATTATTCACGACTACATAAATCTGTGCCATAATCCTAGCCACATCATTAACAGTGGTAGCTTCTTGGATGTTGTAAACTCTCCTACTATTCTATTGTCTTTGTGGATAGTCCCTCAGTAGATGTTCTTCTCCACAACCCCAACATTTCAATGGTTCCTTCTTTGGGTTATTATTCTTCCCGGGGGTTGCTCCAAAAGGTTTATTTCCACTATGGGAGGGTCCTTCCTATATTAGTTCTTAAATCTTGAGGATTTGGACCCTTTCTTATTGAATCCCAAACTACTATTTTTCTTCCAGTCCTCGCGAGGTTTTGCCTGACTCCCGAACTGTTCATAAAAGTACCTTGCCTTTTGAATATTGTCTTCTAAGTTTTTTGACTCGTCAAACTCAATCCTATTCCGGTAGGTATGAGGTAACCCACTAATAAATCATTGCACTTTCACCTTTTCATCCTTTATGTAGGGTACATACCTCAGCAACTTAAGTAATTTATTGACATATTCCTCTATGATGAGTTGTCCCATCTTGAGTTCATAGAACTCTTTAGTCTTCCCATCAAGGTATTTCTCTGACAGATACTTCTTCTTGAAGTGTTTCTCAAACCATTTCCATGATAAGTCCTCTTAATGGATTCCTTTCACATTCTTAAGGTCTTCCCACCAAATGGAAGTTTTTCCATTCAGAGTAAAGATGGTTATTCGAGCCTTTAAGTTTTCAGAGTAGTCATAGACTCTGAAGTACTTATTTAAACCAAGCAGCCAAGCTTCTGCCTCTTCCCCTTTTTTTAATCTAATCATAGAAAGAGGGTGGTCTGGCTTTCTTGAACTCTTCAGGATCACGGATTTTAAAATGTTTTCGCTTCTTCCCTTTATTTTGAGACTGGTAGTTAGTTTTTCTACTAGAAGATCCCTCGTAGTTTCACATTTCCTCTCCAGAGGATTCTCCCAATGAGTGTCCCCTACCTCCAGGTTGGGCCTTCCTAGAGGTACTTATCCTAGTGTGGCCACTCATGGGACCATGCTTTCGTATCTCAGGTGGAATCTGACTTCTCTTCGTATGTTGTCGGTCCACATGACTGGTTTCGATTCCATGCTCCAGTTGCCTTTGTATGTCATATAGATTCTATAGCATGATTGCATTAATTTATGTTTGTTTTTCTTGATCTTTTATCAATCTCTCGTTGTCGGCCTTGTAGCTCTATAATTCAACCATGAGGCTCCTTACAGTTTTAGCCATATCTGGAGGGGTCTCCACTGTCATCCTCTCAACATATTCTTCATCTCTATTGTGGGAGCCATCCCCCACCTCTTGGCGCATCACCATCCTTTATGCTTGTAGTTTCCCCATGGTTTACTGACTGCTTGAGTGCTATAAAAACACTTGCTATTAGATAACAGTCTATTAGTTCAAGAACAACACATGGTTCATATTTATTAAATGCACACATGCAGTAGAAAGATTTCATTATTTTCTTCAGTAAGGGTTTTAACATACTCTTTAGGAAAGAGGTAAGGTAGGGAGTCACCCTTAAAGTTATTAAAATATGTTTTTTTTTACGCAACTCTTCCATGAGCCCAAGCAGGCCAAGTGTTGTAACCATGCTCTAATACCAATTTGTAACACACCCGACCCCTCAATGGATTTTCTAGGGATGGGGCCTCAATTTTTTTTTTCCTTAAGTGATCAAATCTTTCATTCGGAGTTTCCACTACACTTTGTTCATCTAAAGTTTTCCAGCCACAGTCTCCATGCTCGAAACCGAGTCCAGAATCAATGGATATACCTATCCAAATTTCTTTGGGTGTTTTATTGGTTGAGGGCCACGTGGATCCACATCACCCGTATTATCTCCAAGTTCCTTCCTCTATGGTGGAAAACTATCCATAGTCCTATCTCATGACTAGATTTACTCCCTTCCACCTAGTCGAATGTGGAGGGGTTCGGTGCTTTGGCGTTTCATGCCTATTTACTATCTACGCATGAGACTGCCTGGAGTTTCAAACCTTCGAAGTCCTATAAACTCACCAAGTGGCTCCATATTCTGAACTGTTTCAGTCTCCCTACCATGCTACATCCAAAACCCTCCGGAGTCCTGAACCCTGAACACCTGGAGTCTCAGTCACTTTTCCAATCGCGTTGGCTAGGTGGACACGTATCAAGAACTAACACGTAGGAGGGGTCGAGGTGAAACGTGTTACGTGTCCAATGGGCCTATAGGGCATGTGCCACACATGAATCTGAGTGACACATGTCACATCATCTGGGGTCCACGTCACCCTGGGGGCGTCGCTTCGCCATGTCACCCCCAAAACGATAGGCTTCTAACACTCCTTAGATCTCACGGTTGAGATCCGACCACGTATATCTATAGATCTATGGCTATGGTTACCTCTAGGATTCATTGTTTGGGAGTGTTGCGATGAAAACTCCTCTTATCTCCCAAAGTGCCCAATATCCGAACAAAAGGGGCTAGCGCCATGCATCCTCGGTATATCAACGACTAGGAAGGGAACCGAAATATCCCTCGATCTAGGGTTCTGAGTCCTTTGCAGCTCCAGCCTTCGGGGTTTAGAATCTCAGTCTAGTTGATCAAACAGGTCCACCTAACCACCTGGGGAACTACCTAACATCAGTCAACCTTACAGGAATCTGAGTTTCCCAGTTAACTTCGACCATTATAAGGCTGGTAAGGTCGGTCATACTCTGAAGTCCCGGACTTCTGGAGCTCTGAAGCCAAGGGGACATAGATTCCCTATACTTAGCCCAAGGTTCCTGGGTATTTGTCATATGGGTCCTTTCGAATGGATCTCATCCACTCGTCTTCCAAACGTAGGGACCTCCCCTTTTTAAGGCTTCCACTTAGCTATCCTTCCTAAGATTTTACCATGAAATGGTTAAGAACTTAGGTTTGGAATTTTGGTCGCACGTCAAGGGGTCTAGAAGAGGCATCCTCTTTATACGGATAGGTTCAAGTCATCATAATATCTCCTATATTGATCATCTTACAAGATTATGTCCCAAGAAGCCTCAGGAGCTAAACTAGGCATACAGACTCACTACTACATATTGAAAAATTTGCGACGAAAGTACTCTTTTGTTGCAACATGCAAGAGATTTTTTTTTTTTTTTCTAAATCTACCCCGTGTTCATCACCATATTGATGCCTATAGTTTGACTGAATTGTAATGGTCAATTTTCGTCGCATAAGCGACGACCCTACATTTTTCGTCGCCTATGCAATGAAATTTGACCATAAAAATTTAGTCAAACTTTACCGTT
>ML827277.1:53853-66923 GCA_009831015.1 Picea engelmannii | reverse complement strand
AACATTCCAGATTTATGTTGCTTCCTTCCATATGCAACAACATTATTAGCAACACTTGCAAACATGTAAGCATTCACACTTTATGGCTTTCCCAACAAGCCATAACATACTTGTTGCTACAGTAATTGCATCGACTTCTTTCTCCCTGTATCACTTTTCTTTGTTTATCCCAAAAGTCTTCAATTCTTCTTAATTCTCGAATCTTCACGTGCTCTTCACTGTAACCACTGTGCATGATTATTTCTGACCTGAACACTTTCTAGCCATACCACTCTTGGTTTCTTTTGCTTTTCCATCCAAATACTAAACTGATATTAACCTTCAACTTTTATTTATTTCCTCGATCCATCTATCCCAACTCATACTTGGATGAATTATAGTTCCAATCATGTTGTCTTATAGACTTTGGATCTTCAACATCCATTTAATTTTCGATATGAAATAATTCAACCCTTTCCTAACTGAATACTTTAGTATTTGAGTTTCCTTGCACTCTTCTCTTCTCCTTGCCAATTAGCCTCAAACTTGGCTTGCATAGCCAATCTCTATCATACTGTAAGGATGCACATATGCCTTCTTCTGTAGCTGCATAAAATTAATTAAAAGTACCTAATACTACTTTTAATTTACCATCATAATTTCAAGTGATACTTCCACCCCCTGGAAATGTCACTCATGGCTCCATGCCACTTGAGATGGATTCTTCTCAGGAACCATCTCTTTTGCATTCAAAACCATGCATAGATCCACTTTCTTCTTCATGGTTCCTTACTGACTCTCTACAAAGATTTATTTCACTTTTAAGTCTTTCTTGGCTTTGACATCTCCATGCTATTATGGAATATCTTCAATACCTTTGAAACGCATCAACAATCCTCTACTATTGTTTCTTTTCCTCTTGGAGTGTTGTCCTGCATTCCCATTAGCTTGATAACTACCTCGTGATTTCTTCTTCCATTATCCTAGGATGTTCATGGACTTGCAACTACATATTATGCTAATATTAATTTTCAGCATTCCACTATTATTTAGATCCCTTAGATCCAACTCCTACATGACCCAATTATATTTCCAATCATGTTTTTTGAGTAACCTTGGATAGTTAACACTAACTTCCTTATTGAGGTACTTGATTTATCCCTTCCTTATCTGATCATATCAACACTTGGATTTGCTTGATGACTATTACTTTCTCCTGTCTTGACCAATATGATTTCAACCTGACTTGCATAATCGCCTTCCATCATGCCATATCGATGCACCTATGCCTCAACCGATACTCCTTACTTATGTGCACCTTCATTTATTTACCCTTGAAGTGATGCCCTTCATAACATGATTCCATTGTGCACTCTGATAACCATAAGGAAAGAATTAATCTATAATTTCATAGCTAATCCATGGATATGATGCACTCTTTATCCATATATGCATTAAGCCCCTTTATTTATCTGATTATTATCATTATGATAGTCAATTCCTTTTATAATAGATCTAACTCCAATGTAATGCTTAATTTGTATATTGGGTTCTTTGGGAGTGAATTTACTTTCACTAATTCATTCACTACATGATCTATTCCTTTGCCCAAAATCCATTGAGTACTAGACTAACATGAGTGGACTTCCTGTAGTGGCTTCCCAAGACTTTGTGCTTGCACCCAAATTCATACCTTAACATTTTGTAGTCTTGGATTTTGATCATCTTATGAAATATTTTTTTCATAGCACTCTTTCCCTGAGTACCTATTCTTATATTTAACTAAATTTCAACCTTCTCACCTCTCAAGAACTAAAAAATTTTAACTTTGCAAAAATGTGCAGCCAACAAAATTTGTTAGGCTAAATAATTTAACAAATTTATGAAATTATGTACAATTTTGTTCCAATAATGCATCATAATTCCTTCTTCTAATCTCTTGTGAAAATTAACTGCCCAAATCAATTTTATGGGTGGATAATTAGACTCCTCTATCCAATACCTTTCTAATTATTTCTCCCTTTCTCAATTCTCAGTTTTGAGTAGAAAGTTATGGTCATTTGAAAATTGTCCATTAATTTCTCCTATTCACACATCAACTTGGTGAAAATTTGCGCTGTAATTATGATTTTTTGCACCTACTCCATTGGATTTTTGGTAAGAGCTCAATTTTTTTTTCTTCATATAAATATTTTGGATAGTCTGTCCAAATTTCACCTCTTTCTAGGTTTTGGGTTGCTAGTTACAACCTGTTCAAGTTCTAGGCCAATTAGTGTTTTTGGTCTGGAACGCTACATGTACCTTCTATTCTGTATTTAATTTTTTTAACATTCCCATTATTTTAATTCAGCTCTAGGATTGTTTTCTATGGTTCAATATCTTTCCATAGACTACTCTTGCGCCTCAATCTAATTCTGGAGCAAAGACTTATGGCCCTTTTAAGTTAGTTGGGTCTTAAAATTTACCCTCCACTGTTTGTCCTATAACTTCCTCATAAAAGCTCCATTTGAAAAATAGTTTACACCATTAGAAAACTCTCTCCAGGATATTTCATTTGAGATGCAGAGACAAAGTGACATTATGTTCTCGGGGTTTTTGAGTAGCTAAAAATGTTGTTTAGGGCCTCAAAAACGCGTTGCAAAAAGATGACCTTCAAACAGTATAAAATGTTGTAGAAAATTCACTGGTTTTCTGCTATTGTACACCATCCAAACAACTTCACCCACATAAATTTCAAAATGTACACTCATATTTATCATGCACAACAACACCATAAGGTAGCGCTTTCTCCGCACACCTATAACCAATGTGGATCACTTCTTTGTTGTGCCAATAACGGGTGCGCACTACTTTTGTGTTGCGTGCCAATAACTACCGCACACAATTTTGGTTCATGCACTAATAGTTGTTGCGTAGAATTTTTGTGTCACATGCTAATATTTCACGTGCATTTCAATCTATGCACTACACCATGCCAAATTTTAGTACGCTCCCACTGCGCACCAATACTCTGGGAGCACCATTAATTAAACTATTGCACAACAACATATACCCACATTGCACGCGCACAAATAAAATTCCTCTGCGCTATGTCAATACTGTGCACACCACACACACCATTATTATGCGTGTGCACACCACACGTGCCGGTATTACACATGCACCACTCAATCCACACCGTGCAATGCTAAATTTAGTGTGCACACCCACACACCAGTATTTTCCATGCATTACCACTCTGCACCGCACAACACCAAATTTAAGTGCGCACACCCGCGCGCCAATATTTTTCGTGCATTGCCACTCTGCACCGCGCAACGCCAAATTTAAGTGTGCACACCAGCGCGCCAATATATTCCGCGCATCACAAGTGTTTCACTGCGCATCGTGCATTTTTTTAGTGCACACACTTACACACATTCATTTTTATGTGCATCAATTCCTCGTGAATTCCACTGCAGAAATTGGGGCTTTTGCCAAACTTTTTCCCAATTTTCACCATAAACATTCTGCAACTATGAAATTTTTTCAATTTCACCCTGATAACAACAATTGAACCTCGCCCAAAGGGGTTGGATCCAATGGTGGAAAGCGAGGAGTTTTTCACCATTGGGCAAGGTTCAATTCTCGTGAGGGCTTTACCTGGAGCCATGGGGACACCTTGAGGTAGTGGTCGAACGTGTGGTTGCACCCAGAGATACTATAATAAATGGTATCATGACCCGTGCACACATAAGTGGATCAAATCCCACCCCCATGTCCTTCAACTTTTAAGTCCCCGAGGTGTAGGACAGTCGGTGACAGAGTGTGTTGTTAAGCCACTCCGTGTTGTTGAAGTCACCGGTTCAAAACCTGCGGGGACAAAAAATCCAACCACGTTAAGGGTTGGTGTGGCTCAGCCCGGGTGCGATCCCCAGGTGATTTTGACAGCTTAGATGCCCCTGAGTCGCGGTTTCTCAAGCCACAGGTTAATCGCGTAGCCAATAGGTCCCGCACAAATTAACAAACAAACAAAAAAAAACAATTCAACCTCTGCAACAATGAATCGTTATTGCTTGACACTCCTGGAACAATTTTTTTCCCAAAATCAATTCACGAATTGAGAATTTTAATCAACTAACCTTGCTCCATCTGTCATGGCTTCCCTGTAACTTCAAATTCAACCAATTCCAAGTCTGAATTTGCTAGAAAATAAATTAAATTAACAATATCTCACTACTTGGCCAAATTTCTCAACTTTCCCATTTAACAACAAAAATTGGGGCTTTTGCCCAATTCCACGAAATTGCTTCTAATTTTTACCATGGATGCTTTGTAACTTGAAATTTGGCCACCTCGAAATCAATTCTCTATGAAATTTATTTTCAACTCAACTTTCTCGACCCATCCAAACTCAGTGTTGAAAGTTGGAGTTGTGATACCATATTGTAACATCCCCAACATCCAACTGGGATATGTCACATAAATGTTTTTGAGTTGTATACAAATTAAAAACATATACACACAGAAAATATTGCGGAAATTTATATATATAATTAAAATAGACAAATACATTCTGAAAATGCACAGATTCATACAGAATAACAATAAAAATACACATGCAACACACACAGGAAAAACCCATAAAAATAAATGCATAATAATAATGCAACATGTAATTTAACTCACAATTGACACTTATATTGGTATAAATATCACCAACTACGTGCATACGTTCCACAAACCTCCCATCCTTAGACCACACTTCTCCTCACTCTCAGCAGCGGGTCACCCCCGAGCTGGGACTAAACTCCACTTGGGTAAAGGGATTCCTAACCAGGATAGTGTATCTCAGACAACAGAAAAGACTCTATCATAGGTGCCAACTCAAACTAACAACCTACAGTCCCTCATTCCCCACATGCCTGTCCCACCCCATGAAGTGTGCCCCTTCTCTGCTCAACATTCCTTTGCCTACCCCACCTCCTTTCTGGGGCTTCAACAACATGCCAGACAAGAAGTCTTAGAGCCCTATAGCTACAGTTTGGCACCTTTGGGAAATCAATTCCCAACAATTCTCTCACCTAGAGAGAAATTGTTCACTGGCCTACAATCTGTCTCTTCAATCTCCCACGGGCCTGATAACCCGCTTCTTCAGTCCATCTCCTAAGCTAACTAGGTATAGATATAGGTACGATTACAGTGACAGGAATTTATAGATACAATTACAGGTACATGTACAGGAAGGTACGAAGGACAGTTGAATGAGTGAGTGAATGATCATGAAATACATGAATGAATGGATAGGAAAATGAACTAAGTCCAAACTATATGTATGCATGTTCCCAAATTGATAGTTGCCATGTTGAGAGCTACTTTGGTCCACTTGTCCCCATCCTTAGAACTTAGGATAAAATAATTATCCAAACTTTATACTTTAAGGAATATTAATATAATATTCCTTTTTGGCTTAAGCTCCCTAGCTTAGCTCCTTATCCTTAACTTTTAGCCCCTCCCTTCCCTTAATAGTTCACTTTATCCCCCCATACTCTTTTATCGTGGTCGGTCTACACGCAACAATGTATTATATTAATGATAAGACATACACAAAATAGGTTCATTGGCCTTTAGCATCTAGGCTCTCCGACCTAATTCAACACATAGGCCTCCTAGCTAATAATAACTGGCTCACCAACCTATACACCACAACATATACAGAAAGGCTCCCTAGCCTCAAATTTGCATGCATTTAAGTTTGTTTCCCACAATATCTTGGAATGTGAACGGTTCATCATTTTAGTGCGTAGTACATGTGCGCACTATACCGTGGAAGGTGCATACAAAAATGATATCAAACAACTCACCAACTTAAGTACATTTTCATTTACATTTATAGTTGGGGTTTAGCCTAGGGGTATTACAGTAGATGTTGCACCTATAATATGCATGATGGTGTTGATAGTCAACAATGGAGCTCGTTCCTATGGAACTAGGTTGGTGGAAAACGAATGTCCATGGGAGGGTGCTTTCGGAAGTGTTCTACATTCAAAAGGAAATTAGGAAGGTAGCTCAGAGATCTCCATGTCACCCTCCAGCCTCTGCGCCCTCCAGGTGGTTGCAAACAACCTTAACACTTGCATACCAGCATGAGCACGTGCTTTCCCGCACCACGTTCTAAATACAAATGTCATTTGAAGTACCAATTTGGTTATAAATACAAATGTCATTTGAAGCACCAAAAGAGGTTATAAATACAAATGTCATGTAAAATGATGGAGGGATTTTTCGGGGATTTTCGGAGGGCCATAACTTTTTACTTGGTTATCCGTTTGGGCTGAAATTTTACAAGGATTTGTGTCTCGAATATTTCACTTCCGTGCCAATTGGATCTATTCAATTGGACATCGTTTTGACACTTTTTCAGGGCCAAATTCCTTCATATAAGGCCTCAAATTGGGGTTTTAGTGTTTTTACGAGAATTTTTTATTTTTCAATTATCAGATATCTCTTATTTTATGAGCTTAATCAGTAAAGCGAGTTGACAGATAGTGTCATGCTAGTAAGGGGTTGAACTTCGATTGTAATATACATGATAGTTATTTTTCCATTCTCCTGTGTTTTCATGGTAGATTTTATCTTGTGAATGAATCTCAAGCTTTGGCTACATCATAAAAGCACCAAAACCATGTAAGTTTGAAATTTCCCATATAAAGAATTTGGGCCAATTTGATTGTGGATATGGTGACAAATTGAATAGCATGGGATAGCAATTGGGATTTCTTTGTTTATGTAAAATATACATTTACAACTACTTTTTGATCTCTCTTATTTCTAGGGCATGAGCTTGTATTTACGATGGCATATGGCTCACCCAACCCTACTATTGGTGGATGCGTGGCCATTATGATTTATTCTTACTTAATACTACTACTGCTCCTAGATATATCATCATTAATGTCATCATATTACATCTACTTTGATATTAAGATCTTATATATTGCTTGTAATTATTTTTTTATGGAAAGGTTTAATTCCGCAATTTCATTGAAATTTAGAATGGATTACTACAAATCTCAATCTAAACTTTACATGAATATCTACATACATAAACAAGAGAAATGGTTGGAGCTATTTTTACTTTGTTTAATTACATTTATGTTATCTAGTTCATAAAAGAAATTAAAATATTTTTATCAATTTTTAAATTTTTTACTTTAATTATAATATAGTAATAGTATAAATCTTGATCCCCCAGATGGAGTGCCACGAAGTCATTTGGAGACACGCGGACTGATGTCGGGATGCATTATTAATGCATCAACCGACGACCATCCCCTCCACCATTAATTCACCATGGATCACAGCAGCCATTACCAAGCGACGAGCCTCCTCGTGCAAGGGAACTGTACCAGCCTCTAGCTCACACAGCACCAAGCCTTAATGGCTATGGCGGTCGTGGAAGCCCTCTGCCTTATCACTAGGATTGAAAGCATAGAGAAGCATTGGATCATTGTAGTGTTCACTCCACCTGCGCATTTGCAACATACTCCATCGAAGCAGAGATTCAAGGCCCCGTCGAAGCTCTGGAGCAGAGCAGCCCATCCGCTAGGAACCCTGGTCATTCCCAGGGTCTCCACCATGCCCAGGGCACGAGGAAAGCCGCGTAGAGGTGCCGCCCGGTACACGGCTGAGTCTCGACGCCAGCGACAAAAGAGGTTTGAACAAGCGTTGGCCATAGCGTCCACTCGACGACGTAGGAAATCACGGATGCCTCACATGGCGTACATGGAGGAAATTGCTTTAGAAGATGCCATGCAGATCTACCCCAAGCTCCCGTTGTTTATAGTCCTAGTTAACTGGAACCCACCCACCGCTTTTGGAGAGGAAGGCAAGCCTCTGGCCAAGGACATTCATAAGGATTCCAAAGCCAACATCCCAGAGGAGCACTTCCCCACCTGTTTTTTTGAAGAGGAGACCCCTCTCGACGTGACCACAGGGACGGTGACCCAGTATCTCAACCATTCGGAGAAAACGAGCAAAGAAGCAACGGAGTTTGGACACCCAGCCTTCGTCGACAGTCAGGGGCTGGAGCAGCCACCCTTTATTGATTCAGGGCACCTCACACTCATCTTCGAGCTACGAAGTCTGATGGATGACCAGGTTTTTCGCCTTGCTAGAATTGACCAGCGGCCTGATATGCTCTTCGCGGCCCACTCCAAAAATATACCACAGAGACAATGCCCAACTTGTGCACAGCCATACGTGCTTCCAGCAGGCTGGCGACAACAGGGAAACGAGAAGAGGCGCAAGGGTAAAGTGGTTTAGTGGTGCTCTTGGTTAGGAGTCTCTTTTCTGTTCTGATTGAAGCTCTAGTTCAGTTAGTTTTTTCAGTTTCCTTACATCTAGCTATGGCATACAGTCTAAACCTTACTAGTGACAATCTCGGTTTCCTTCGGGCAGGATGAAACCATGTTTACTTTGTTAAAAGAGAAACACTTGGCATAGGACGCCTAGTTGTCTCAGTTTCCTACTCAGGCGGGACAGTTGGTGTCTTATACAGTTACTGTATCTTGTCTATGATAATATAATAGGATCCATCTTTTTACTTAAAAAAAAAAAAATAGTATAAATCTTGATTTGTTTTTTAATATTTTAGTAAATTTATTATATATTTGATTTTTTATGATCTCTATATGGAAATAATGGTGATAAATTGTAATATTGTAAAAACTGAATTCTTGGATCCCACTTTGTTCCTTTCCATCAACCCACATAAATAAGTAGGGGTATGGTCCTCAAATCGTGGAGTGAAGCAGCACTTACTTACTCAAGAAGAAAAACATATTGTTTTATTGCGCTAATAGTAACCAACATCTCTATTACAAACATGATTATCTCTATTACGAGCATATGTTGGATCTTCTCCATCAAAATTCTGTGAAAAAATATTTCCAGTAGTTATTTCTGGACAATTGAATAAATATTTTCAGAAATTTTAATGAGAAATTGTTAACAATAAAATAAAATTAATAATATAAATGAAAATATTCCATTAACATTCAATATCAAGAATATTGGTGAAAGCAACTTTATGAGGTTCACTCATTTAAGATATATTTAGTTTTTAATATTATGGTATATAATGGACCTAGGAGAATTTAAAATTATATATTAGAGAATTCTATTAATTAGTGATGTAATATTTAATGATAATTTTTTCATTAAGTGGACAACCTCCAATACCACTAATCTCCAAATGACTTTGTGTATATCAACACAACCCCTTCATACAAATGATGTCCTATTTAAAGAGTGGAAGTAAAGTAATAATAAGATCACTATTATTAGATGTAGGACAAATAGCATATCCCTTACATTGTCATTGTAAAAAGAGAAGAAAATAGTTATAAAGGTAGATAAAGAGAAGAAGAGACTAACAATGCGAGCATGTACATAACATTCCCTCCTTTTAGAAAAAAAAATTCCTTCAAAGATTTAGGAATCTTGGGTACTTTTGAATGAAATTGTGTGCTTCCCATATGGAATCTTTAGAAGGAAGATTCTTCCATTTGATTAGACACTTAATGATGGTATTATGACATAGCCACCGACTCTTGGTGTCTATATTAGACTGTATCTCCAAAATGAGTTTTCCTTCTTCATCTAACTTAGGTAGTGCTCTTAGAATTGGAAGGTGTTGCACAATATGTTTTTCCAAAAAAGAGATATGGAAGACATTGTGAATGCATGAATATGATGGTAAAGCTAAGGCATATGTGGTCTCCCAATGTTTTTTGACATCTTGTAGGGTCTTTAGAACTTTGGGGGTAACTTTTGGCTATGATTTTGATTCATGGATAGTCATTTGTAAGGATAAAAGAGAAGGTAAAACTAGTTACCTTTATTAGGCTGTCACTCTAAATTATTCTTATATGTTTGTTTTTTCATTTAATTCTAGGTTAACATAAGATTGTACAACAAAATTTGTAAGGTATATTGAAACTTTTAATATGAGTTATAAATGCTTGAACCTTGGAGGTATAATGAATGTAAGTGTTAAGGCTTGGTGGAGAATAATCATAGAGTGTTGCTAAAGGGGGCATCTTGGTGGTTGTATGATATGAAGGGTTCTACCACAATTCTATTAAGGGCAACCATTTAACCCATTGGATAATTTGTTAGAAGCAAAGAAATGAAGGTATACTACTATGAACTTGTCCACAACCTTAGTTTGGACATCTATTTGTGGATGATAGGTAGAGTTCATAACTCATATGCCAATGCAAAATTGTGATCATTATTTCTTATATTATTAGTTAATATGTGTACTCTCTTTCTATCGAGATGATGGCATGGTTATTTTGATTGATATATTTGTTAAATCATAAATAACAGATCATTCCATATGTGATCCTACATATATTGTGATCCTTAGAAAGTAATATTTGATCTCGATGACATTCTTCACAATATTGGTGGATGAAATGGATCGTTCATGGATCAAATAATATAATTTTAATGCTAGTTGCATATTAATCAATATTATTTCAACATTCATATATAACCTATCTAATTCATGTGTTAATTTAATGTATAACCTATCTAATTTATGTGAAATTCATACTTTAGTGGTTTAAATTTAATATACATTTTATATTAAATAATGTCATATCAATAAACATGTGTTTTTTTTATAAAAATAAGAAGATAAATTATATCTCTATTATTTTAAAGAGTTCCATGATAGCTTGAATGCACTCTCCACCATATATATATATCTTTACCCGTTTTAAAGAGTTTTATGGTAACTTGAATGCACTCTCCCAAATATATATGATACATAGAGTAATTCTCATGGCAGATTCCACCCCATACATATATCTGTACCGTTTTAAAGAGTTCCATGGTAACTTGAATACACTCTCCCAAATATATATGATACATAGAGTAATTCTCATGCCAGAGTCCACCCCATAGGAGTAACCCTTTAACCATTGATGTAGATGTGAAACTGTCTTAATTGTGTGTAGAGGAAAGAATGCCATCTTCCCACTACCCCTCCCTTCTCATTTTAGACCATCCATGTTAATGCTAATCTATAAACTTTTATGATCATGCGTCCTTCCACATATGAACACTAATATATGAAGAGAGAGCCCCTTTTTGGGGCTCATATCTATGTTTTTCCCAATATCCCAATGAAAATAAACCAAATAGATTAGATATCATCAACTTGAGTTCGTTAACTCATTTGAATGGACACACCCCTTTGTTCATAAATTAACCTTTATTTTATTGATCATATAAGCATTTCACATATTCACACACTCTCTCAAACACGGATACGAAGGAGCATGTGTAAGCACATATATGTATATGTGCTCAGGTTACATTGCAACATGCTTTGATTAAAACACTGAACACATGGTTTTATATTTATATTGTTTTGTAGGGGATATATTATTTCATTCTTCAAATATGATTTTATAATCTTATTTTCATATTAGGGGGTTTATTATTCATTTTGGAATAACATTAGATTCTTATTCATGTATATGTGATGTGATAAGTGGATGAACATGTAACTTTTATTTATTCAAAATGATCATTTCTTAGGTGTAAGAGATGGTGTAACACTTTAGCTTTAATTTTTATGAACTAGAATGTATTATGTAAATGTGTCATTAAGCTAGTGAACCGATAAAGTTGGAAAGGGACTGAAGTTATTAGGAAATGCAATACTTTTATATATATTAATAAAATACATCGTTTGTTGCAAGACATACAAGGACAAGAGATACGGGTCTATGATTTCATGAGAGAGGGGGCTAAAGGTGCTAAGTCTTTTTATTGTATTTTATTTACCCATTTTGGTTTTAATTGAGAAAAATGGTTACACAAACTTCTTGGGGAGGCCATCTGGTTATTGGTTCTTGTAATTATATATAAACCCTGCATGTGGGTTGTTTGGGGGGTTGTTCTTGGTTAATCATTTCATTTTGAGAATTCCTCATTTCACTCTTGCTAATTTGTGTGCTCTTGGGTTGAGCATGGAAACAAATGGTTGGAGGTAGAGAGCCATTGCTAGATGGTTGTAAGAAATTACTGATCATTCCATGAGAGAATGGATTCCTTTGTGCATGAGATTGATGGAAGTTCAGAAAGAAATGTCCACAACCAAGAATCCTTGGAGTTTCCACCATGGATATTTCTTGACCAGTAGCACTGGAGCCCTGGAGAGAAATGGAACGACCTAAGGGACTACATGGCAGAGAAAGGGATTCATTTCTTTGGGTTGTACAGACTAAAGGGGAAAGAGAGATGGAAATTAGGATTGTTGTGTGGTTGGGAAAACATGAGAACAAGTTAGCCAACTGTTGTGTGTTTTAGATTTGGCCTAGGACATGTCCTTGTGGATTCATAGCCCTAGCTCGAGGGTGACATTGTTGTTGAGATTAAATGAACAACATGGTCTATGGTTGGGAGGAACATCCTTGGTCTCCAGCCAATTGGTGATGGTTTAATTAAAGATAAGTGTTCTTTGTGCTTTCAACATAATTTATATTTTGCTATGTATATTTATCTCTGAGATGTATTTTTGTGTGCATGCTTACTGGTTATTGTTGTACATGTAACATCGTTCCTTTCTTGGATGGTTTAGCATGAATCTTGATTAATGCATGTGTGGCTATTGCATTCTTTCATGCTTGATTTCAAATTAATTATTACCATATTTTGAAATCAGTTCTGGAAGTACGTTTTGAAGTAGTGTGGCTAGCCTATGGGTGGTTGGGTACGTTATAGATTGGTATCAGAGCTTCTGGTTCAAGCACCAAAATGGTATGGGACAAAACGAGTGTGAATCAGGTATATTTGTTGTCACAGATTTTGGTTTGTGCAAATTTGGGGAAAATGGTGAAAAAATGGAGAGAATCCCCAAATTCATGAGCATATTTGAGTTTTAGATGACTCGAGACTCTCTAATAATTTAATGGATTCGATATGCAGAGTTGCAGAGCCGAATTCAACCAGGAAGATAAAAAAAAAATGATTTTTTAATGGATACTATAGCGTGGGGAAAAGTTCATAGAATCAATGACTGAGATCGTGTT
>ML827277.1:5051-36593 GCA_009831015.1 Picea engelmannii | reverse complement strand
AGTCCACTAATAAATCATTCCATGAAAAAAGAATCTGACATTCCCTCTATTCAGAAAGCCACTTGTACTCAAAGGAAGATATAAAGTCTTCCATTGTACTTGATTGTTTCAACTTGGTCAAGCGACCTAGATAGTGGGTGTCAGTGTTAAAGCATTCATAAAGATCTGCAACAAACTATGTCCAAGCAACATACCCTTGGTGTGTCTTTCAATGAAATTACTACCATTACTACCATTTCTAGCTTTCATGATCTATATAGAGGACACCATAGTAATGTTTTGCCAACTCATCAGTAATTCCATGTAAGGAGAAATAATTTTCCATTTGAGTGACCCATCATGTGGGATCTGACCCATCAAAATTTTCACCTCAACTCAGGGAAGACGGGGATCATGAGGAAGAGAGTTGGAACAAAAGGCCATAGTATGGGAAGATTCCTCACCTTCATAGTGTGAAGATTGTTCAGAGGAGGGAGAGCCATGGGACTGTTTTAACCATTGGTTGAGAACGATGGTGAGGGAGGCCAATTCACCTTTATCTGTTGTAAATTCATCCTTAACATTGGCCTCGAAGATTGCACATTTGGAATTGGTGGAAGCAATGTCTAAAGTCACTCTTTGGATGTTCTCTCTATGTTTTTTGGATTCATCTTGTATGTGAAGGATTTCTTGGTTATGAGTGGTGGCCATTTGAGAATGCGGGGGGCCGAGGAGTGAAAGTGGGTCCATGGAAAAAATAAAGAGAAATTATATATATGATTGTGATTAGGGTGAAAAGAGGAATGCAATGGGATATGTGTCAAATTAGGGTGTCGGGAAGGGTGGGTGGGACCATAGAGAAAAAACAAAAAGGTTGATAAGTGATAGGTACCACAATGATCAAGGAGAAAAGGGGAGTCTGATGGAATGGGTCACAAATAACTATGTCGAGAAGGGGGTCGGGTCCATAAAAAAAAACGGATGAAAAATGATAGGTACCATTGTGATCAGAGTGAAGAGAGGAATCCAATGGGAGAGGGCCCTAATAAGCATGCCAACAGGACCACTAGTGGAGTTATACTCCGATCTGAATAACATTGCAGTGGTGGAATGCCCAAATTCTTAGCTGAAAGAAATGTGTAGTAATTTCCCAACCATAATGCATGAGGAATGGTTTCACAACAATAGATCTGTTCCTTTTTGGTTTTTTTTCCATTGCAAGGTTTGGGTGTTCAAGGTTCTTACAGATAAGGGTTTTCCTTGTGCTATAGCTCTCTGTTATATGTATAGGGTCGAACAGTAGTACTCAACCCAATATCTTAGGGCACCAACCAAGGAGGCTAGATCGTGCCCTTATCTGCTACCCGATTACCTAGGTACTAGAGAATATCTTCCCAAGTTTTGTTCTCGGTGGCAGTATAACAGTCATGCGACCAATCGGTTGATCTATGGAGGGTTTCATGATACCTAGGCCAGTTCGTATACAGGTGTTGTCTGATGCGCTACCACTCGAAGGGGTACCAACAGGGGTTACAAGGGTGTCCAACAATGTGATATTAAAAACCTCTTGTATTTCCTACATGTATGCTTCCTTGACCATGAATTTATGCATTGAATGATAGATCATTGTAGTTTTAAGACGTCGAAACACATCTCTGTCCTGAAAAAATTTAACCCACAATTCCTTCCAAGTTCTCTAATACCACTTGTTAGGTACCAGATCTATTATAATAGCATAAAAGATAAATAATGCAATGAAAAACAACGGAACAACAATAAAAAAATGGAAATATTGCAGATAATAACAATGCAACATCAAAATATGTGGAACCACAACCCCAAAATAATACCTTTATTAATAGGAAATAATGTCCACTTTCGTCTTCGAGGACGAAACCTCCAGTAGAGCATATCTCTATTACAATAATTCTCAAGACATAAATTTCTCATGCCTCCTACTCTTATTTATACTAATTCTATCTTATAAAGAACATTCTAGAGGAAGATCTTTCTAGAAGTGGAAAATTCTATTAGGAATTCTTACATTGACTTGTTAACTTTTATTAAATAGGTCGTATTAACTAATGTTGACCTTTATTACATGGAAAATATATTATTCTACCTACGTGAGGAATTAGGGAAGTTAGATCCCTAACATCAAATTAACCACTACTGCATAGTGCATGTGGGATTTAGATCCATATTAAGGTTGAAAATGATTTGGAATTTTTTTTATCTAAATTGCATGTGCGATTGAATCCCTATCATATGTGCTACCTGTAAGATCCCCAGTAGAGAAAAAGGGTGCTTACAATAGAAAATATGCATAACACTCCTTAGGGATCTAGACTAGTAGCTCTAAACTCTTTAGCATTTGGGTGCCATGCATGGTTTGATGTCCACTCTAGATGGAATCATAAATGGAAAAAGTGTCATGAATTTCCCATCAAATGTGGGAATATTCATTGAACTTGTATGGGAGGTACATACAAGAGTAGGGGTGTTCATTACCATTGAATAATAAGTAGTGATTTCTAAATATTGTAAACACTAAAAATAAAATAAATATAAACATCTAAGATATAATTAATAATGTGGTTCCATAGAAATTTTCCATATTAAACATTGAAGATAGACATAATTGGGGTGGGAAGGAAGGCAAAGCAGGGTAGTATGTAGGGTTTGGTGAGGATTTCAAGGTTTGAAATAAATCATCACTCTATGTTAGGAAAAATTTTAAGGATCCATATTTATTATAAAGTGTAGAAACCTTGGTGAATCTTACTATTTCCTAAATTGCTAACCATACAATGGTTAGCAATTTTTTTGTTAAAATATTCAAACTTCTAAGGATTTTGTATGGTTTCTAGAAAGTTTTGGTGATTTTTACAGTAAAATACTTTTATCCTACCGAAATTGGGCAATTCATTTTAGAAAACAAAGGAAATTGGCAAAACTATTTTTTTTTAAATCATGGAAAATTAGTCCATGTGCAAAATTTATCCCCTAAATTTTTCCTTGCTCTGAGTAGGGATACAATAGGGCAGAGGCTCACAAGCCAAAGGAGGAGACAGGGGCATAGGCCTAAGAAAAGGGAAAATATTATAAGGAGGTTATCACAATTGAAGTAGGTTTGATCCTAATGGAGAAAAAATGGGGGGGCACATGAAAGGATACCAATGACAATGGAGACCCTAAAAACCATGTAAGAGAGTATCATCACAAAAATAATAATCTCAATAATGGATTTCTAGTAAATAACAAGGAAAATATGAGATACGAGGTAACTTCATCTCATATCGGTAATTATATCTGGTATATGAAGGATCACACGATTATTGGCAAGTTCATGGGCATATATCCCTCCAAAAGA
Organism: Picea engelmannii; assembly: GCA_009831015.1. Lineage (NCBI taxonomy): Eukaryota > Viridiplantae > Streptophyta > Pinopsida > Pinales > Pinaceae > Picea > Picea engelmannii. The sequence continues at coordinate 33,241 of ML827277.1, read as the reverse complement.
GAATTGATAGGATGGGTAAACATCGGATGGAAATAAAAGGGCCAAATTGATATTAAACTAGGATCCAAGGGTTTTTTCATGGTGATATTCGCATGCATAGAGGATAAAGAAAGGATATTCAAAGAAGGACCCTACTTCTTCAACTCGATGGGCTTGCATTTGAGGTATTGGAAGGGAAGGTTCACACCAAAAAAAGAGGACTTCACTGAGGTGTCAGTATGAATCTAGATGTAATAATTACCCCAAGAGTTATAATATAAATGTATATTAGAAGGATTAGGAAACACCCTAGGAATCTTTGTGAAATTCCCAGAGGTTACAAAAATGGGCCACTACACGTCTTATGCCTCGATTTTTTTTTATATGAATGTAGCAGGGGATCTTCTTGATTCAATAACCATATCATACTAGGATAGCGAGCGGATCCAAATCTAGATTTTGAGCATATACCCTTCAGTTGCAGGAATTATCATGAACATGACCACCTATTCTGGGATTTCACCAAAAATGTGGTGAATTCTCCAAATCAACCCAAATATTAGCATTATAAGGATGGTTTCATGAAAGTCCCAAATACAAGAAAATGAGGGAGACAAGCAAACAAAAAAACCCATGGCTCAAGAAGGTAATAATATGGTGAATATATTTCAATCCCTCTCAGAGGAGGTAGTATAGGGATATAACAAATAAGGATCCTTAGATCCAAAAGACAATGAAGACACACATATCAACTCAGTTCTAGAGATCCAAAAGTAGAAAAAAGTGGACATAGGGGTAAACAAAAACAAAAAGAAGAGGAACGAGTTGAGATGAAGGAGATAAATATGACAGAGGACCTTCATCGTGATTCATAGGAGGATAATGTAGTTCAAGAAATGGAGAAAGAAGATATGGAAATAGATATTCATGCCTTGATGGATTTACATGGAGAACAACAATTGAGTAATATGTTACAAATCTAGCTAAGACACATGCATAAGGAGATGATAAAAGGAAAAGGAAAGGGTGGTAACTAGAACCATAATATTACCTCCTCAAAAGGACTTAAGTTCAAAACCAATCCACTGAAAATGCATAAGAAAACAATAATGGAGGAAAAAATTATAGGTTGAAAATCAACAAAGAAAAAATTAGAAGAAACGAGAGTGCTTATAATGGATTCAGGTCAATCTATAGGCGTTCTAGAGAAGTATATCCATTTCCAATCAAATTTTTAATATGAAAGTAATTTCATGGAATATAAGAGGTCTTAATGTTGCTTTCAAGCATAAGATTATGAGGAAAATGATTAATCGGGAAAAACCTAGCATATTGATGCTATAAGAAACTAAATGTGATTGATAATCCATGCTTCATATTTCCCAAAAGGTATGGAAGAACTATGAGGTAGATTTGGTTGAAGCTAAGGGGGATTCTAAGGGACTGGAAATTCTATGGAATCTATATCTAATTAATTTACACTTCCAATCAACAAATCCTAGTATTATATTGGATAGATATAAGATCACAGGGTATTTGGAATAGGGATACATCACTAATGCATATGGCCCCCTTTCCCCAACTATGAAGAGGTAATTTCTAGATGTGCTCCTCCTCCCAGGAACACCTGTTTAGAAAACACCTTAGATTATTGGAGGGGATTTTAACATGATTACTTTTCTTCATGAAAAAAGGGGGGGGTATGAAGGTTAGAGGCCTAGAACAAATATTTTAAAGAAAATATTGATAATCTTTTCCTAATTGACATACCAAAAAGTAATGGGAACCATAACCAGAATAACAAAAGAGGGGGTGCCCACCAAATTGAAGTTTGTTTGGACATATTCCTAGTATCAAAAGTGATGTTTCAAACATGGCAGGCCATCGTAGCTGAAATATTTCCCTTCTCTAGATTTGACCACTGTATGACCCTTCTCTCACAAGAAATCAATCTCAAGACTAGACCAAGACCCTTCATATTCAAAAATTTCTATATGGATCATCCTAATTTCATGTAAGATATTGAATATTGGTGACATGAAAGATCAAATCTCTATGGGAAAAATGTGTATCCATTTCAGCAAAAACTAAAGCACATTAAGGCCATAGTATAAAAATGAAATAAATATTTCTTTGGAAACATATTTGAGGAAAGGATGAAACCAGAAAAAGGAATTAGAATTGGTCCAAAGAGTCATCATTCAAAGGGGTCGTTCATATGCCCAAAGGGGTTGGATCCAATGGTGTAAAGCGAGGAGTTTTTCACCATTGGGAAAAGGTTCAATTCCCATGATGGCCTTTGGGTTTATATCCAATGGTGGAAAGTGATGAGTTTTTCACCATTGGGAAAGGTTCAATTCCAATGAGTGTTACACACCAAATTCCCACACTACTAAGGGTCATGCTTATGCATCACATTCTACTAAGTGTCACACTTATGTATCACATTATACTAAGTTTTGTAAGTGTCATATGCACGTTATCAACTATAGTATGCAACTTAATAAGTGTCACATGCACTTTATTAAGTGTTGTATGCACAAAACTAAGTTTCGCATGCACTTTAATAAGTGTCACATGCACTTTACTAAGTGTCACAACTTCATGACCATGTGGGAGTACTTGTCATGTTCCCTAGACACGTTGGAAGAGAAATATATCATTTGAATATCTAAATACTATATTTTCCCTTAATATTTTGTCCCTATTTGAGGATCATCGCCCCCTTTCACATACACAAGGAGTGATGAAATTTGGACTATCACTCCCCTAGAGTGTCTTAGGGATTGATAGTCACCATGTACTCAGTGCTAAGGGAGTGATGAAGAGGTTACAACCATTCAATTTTTTTCTAAGGGAAATATTTGGGGAGATATGAATTTGTTTTGGTCAAGGATTCAAGCCATATCTCTTTACTCCATCCTAGGAGCCAAATCATGAGATAAATCCCCCAAAATTTTCCCAAGATATCTCAAAGTTTTTATGCCTCAAACCATTATATAATGAGGGTCATGCTTAAGTGAAAGGGGGAAGAGAATTGAATAACATCATACTTATGATTGTGTGAGACATAAGGGGCTGGAACATAGAGATTGGAGGAGGTTGCTACAACATCAAGGTAAAGATTGTAAGTGCTTCCATTTTGTCGGATTTCCATTCATAGATAACTTGGCCTATTCCTTTCATGTTTATGGATTTAAGTGTTTACATGTATATTGTTGTGAAAATCATTGTAGATAGATCTATTTTTACTTAACATTATGGTGTGGAAGAAATGGACCTCGTCTTGTTCTTTTGCAGGTCGTTTCTTGCACTTAGGATCTTGGATATCAAGGTGAAAAGGCTGGAGTAGTGAGGAAAACTATTGTAAAAAGGTGTGTCATCCATTTCTCTCTTCTATCATACTTGTAGAAATAGATATAAAAGGAAATTAGTTACCATTTGTTTCCCTTCTTTCTTGGATGAAAGAACGGGTCTTGATCCAATGGGGGTTTCACCTATCTACAAGGGTGCTAGTGGAAAAAAAAACCCTATCACTACACCAGGGTTCAGAATGTAGGAAAATCGACTAACCATCTAACAACTACTTCTCTAAACTACCCAAAACATACTAGAACTAATACAAGAAAACAAAAGATGAGGGAGATCGGGTAACTATACCTCTGCTCCACGTTTGGTGATGATCCCCTTGCACTTGAAAGTTTTGTTGACTGCACGCCTCCTCCCAGAGATGACCTGCATCCAAATATTGACAAACATAAAACTAAAAACATACTATTTCATATACAAGTTAGTTTTATATGATAGAATGTCAAAACATAAATCAATAAAAGCATTCAATACACCATGATTTGGGACAGGAAAAGTAATTCTTTTATTTATAACTCAATGATTATACCTTTACAATCAAAGTCGGATATTGTTCCGTGAACCTGGTCTAGGATCCTCTTCACCAAGCTCCAAGTGCACCTTTGTATGGATTCTCCTCTCAACCTTCTGATCTCTTCTTGGGAAGTGAATGGGTTCTGATGGAGGAAGAAGAGCTAATAATGGAATACTAGGCAATTCTCACAAAAGGGCTGCAATATCTTGGGCAAGGAGGGGAAGTGAAATTGGGCAAATTTTCACTTTTCTTATGCTTAGATGTGAAATGAGACCCCAAAAACTCCTTTTATATGAAAAAAGGATGGTTATTCGGTTGGGTGATGGGCTATAGTAGGTGGATTAGTTGGGAAACTACCCAATATCCCGTAATCTCAATGAATTCCTTGCAACGTTTTATTTTTTGCAACTTTTGCAAGTATACGTGGGTTTTAAATGTGCAACATGCATATGTACATGAGTTGTAGTGGTGAAACAAGCGCATGTATGTGGGAAGTATTGGTGCAGGGCGTGCACATCTTCAAAAAATTGGTTTTTAAGAAGAGCAACTTAGTAGTGCTTTGGAAAAAAATGCAAGTAAGAGGGACAAAGGCCATGTATGTGTGTGTAGATAAATTTAGGTTTATAATAGATGCCCCCTAATGTGTGAGGTCAGAAGAGAATCTGATGGCTGAAATACATTACAAAATACTCACTAATGTACGAAAACGAGTGAGCTCGGGACTAGAGTTCGGGAGGTGCCATCTTCAAAATAAAAATTGTCTCTCTGAGGTAGGCATACCCATGCTTGGGATGAAATAAATCATGGTTTCCAATAAAATACAATGCATATCCATGTCATATAAATATATAAAGTGTATCCATGAGAAATACACAATGGATCTACATCTCAAAATCAATGATATATACAAGTATAGTATGCATCTTCAAGAAGCCAATAACACTCAATGGCTGGAGATGAGGTATTCATAGCTTGAGAAACAAATTCAAGATCTTCAAAACTAGAGTAAGAGTACAATGTGAGTGTATGATTTCACTACTCATATGTCTTCGATGTCTCATTGGGAAAAGACAAGAGGATCTTGATGATCAGGCAGAGAACTTCGTTGATTTTTAATCAGGACTTAACTGGACTTTCGGGATGGTTGGGTCATGATGTCAAGAGACAAACTACAAAAATGATGACTTGGGTTGGGTGAAACTTCCCTTGGACAAAAGCATGAAAGATGATCAGACTCAGGCATCATGGGATTGACATAAGTTCACGATGCAAGAGGCAACACAAACTCTCCATGTGTTTAGAAGAGTAACCAAACGGAGGACACAAATCTGTGTAGAGAGAACAACTTCCTAAGGTCATATTAGATCCCAATGCTTGATGAACAAATAGAAGGATGTTCTTTTTCAAAGGGCGACTCATTGTGCTACCAAAAAAGAATATATATTTCCCGTCCCTTCTTTTTGGGGTTTTTTTTTTTTCAATTTTTTAAAGAGCTTGAAAAAGAATAAAAGAATGCTACATTACAAAGGATGAACGAGTGTTGCAAGCAATAATACTAGTTCCAGGTGCAAGGAACACACTAATTCTCAGATCAAGGAGACATGTGCAGGGAAAGGACACTCGAGGAAAAGTCCTCCATGGGTCAAGGTGTTAGGTTGCATAGGCAAAGTGCTACATGGCTTGTGTATAAGGCATGCTTCAAAGGTTCAATTGAGAGAAACATGGAGCCATAATTATGCCAAAGATGTAGAGATGCAAATGCGATTAGCAAGACACAATGAAAATCCCTTCAATGTAATTTTAACGAGCCTAGATAAGGTAAGCTCGGTATTTTTTTCACGTTTAGAGAGTCTGAAAAAACATAAAAGAAGACTACAAGGGGTACCTTTTTTGGACAGTCTAGTCAGTTCGAAAAAGGGGTAAACTGGCACCGAAAAGACATCTATTCAAAACCATTTTAATGAGTGTGACAAAGACAAGATCACTCGACGATCTTTTCAATTTTAAGGAGTCTAAAAAGAGCTTAACTATGGACTCAGATCCTTTTTCTGAATTTAGTCCCCTTAGCTCGAAAAAGTATAAAATTTACCGAGGAGAACTCTCCCAGCGAGACAAATCTCCTGAGGCGTACCTTTTTCCTCTATAATCTACAAGCTAGAAAAAGGGGTAAACTCATGCCAGTAGATGTTCTTCTAGACCAATTTAACGAGTGTGAAGGAACAAGGTCACTCGACAATATTTTCAATTTTAGGGAGTTTGAAAAGAGCCTAACTATGGACTCTACGGGGATTCATTTTTCGTAAGTAATCTCCAAGGCCCGAAAAAGGTGATAAACCAAAACCAAGGAGAATGTTCCTTTTTAGTAAATTTAGTCCCTCACGCCTGAAAAAGGGTTAAACTTATACCTGAGAATACTCTTCTAGCGAACCGAGGTTCCTAGAGTATACCTTTATTTGTACAATTGACCATCCAAACCGAAAAAGGGGTAAACTACCATCGAATAGATGTGCCTTCAGATTTGAGTTTAGCAAGCATGAAGGGAAACAAGATCGCTCGACAATAGTTTCATGTTTAGAGAGTCTTAAAAGGGATTAAAGAAGACTCCAAAAGTTTACTTTTCTTAGTTAATCCAGACAAGATCAAAAAGCATAAATATAGTCTCATCGGATGTTGCTTTCGGATTTCAAAGCGATCTTGAAAGACAAACAATCTTGCTCATTTTGGGAGTCCTAAGGGTGAGGCCAAGAGTGATGGTGCATTAGATGAATGAGGCTCAATCTCATAATCATGACAGGACTAACAAGGACTCCCAAGCCTAAAGTCATTATAGACAACGTGGACGCCAAAATGCAACAAGGATCTATCTAGGGAAATCATGTAAATGTAGGCTCTACCACCTAATCATGAAACTTCTAAAGCAACAATGACGATTACATGTCACATGTCGATGGGATTGATCCTATGGAAAAGTAGAAAATACAACGAGATGAAGAAAGTGGAGGTGAAATCCTTACTTATATGCAAAAAGTTGGAAAATATGACCTTTACCAAAGGATTTTTAAAGTGACCAATCTCTCAAAAAAGTTACCAAATCAAAATAAAAAGTGTATCATAACATCCAATAAGAAACTCAGGAAGGAAATTAAATGATTCCCAAGCCAGAAAAGAATCGACAAAGGGGGTCAAAAAAGTGGCAAAAAGGGCAAAACAAGTCTATAAATAGAAGCTGACAGCTCATTTTCACCATTGTAATTTGAAAATTGACCAAAAGGTAAAAAATACCCTTTGCTAAAGAAGTTGATTGTAGGAGATTCAGAGGATGAAACGAACTTCCTCTCGGACCAAGTAAGTACAAATGTATCCCTACTGCATTTCAATTCTTTCATTATGCATTTCTTTTTGTTTTTGAGGGGGTGCACTCTCCCAAAACGGGTGGCCCTGCGTGTACATGGGTTGTCCAAGGACAACCCGCGTATGTACATAGGCATAAAATAGTCTTCCCACGTACATGCGTGACTATGTCCAAAACAACCCACGTACACCCTCAAAAGGCTTGAAAAAGAAATTAAAGTGCAAGAACTAACTCCCTTTTGAACTTCCATGGAACAAGATGTATGTCCATTGGAGGGAGAGGGAACACGAGGACATCGATATACTGGTCGATGAGGACCCTGCTGCTATTTCCACATTGAAACAATGTGGGTTGTGGAAGTTCTTTCGATGTCCATTTATGAGGGAACAACCCAGGATACTGAATTCCCTGGTTGACTACTAGCATCTGGATGCAGAAGTATTCATGATAGAGGGACAGTCATTGACTCCAATGACTGAGGATATTTACTTCTTGACTAGCCTCTTGAGGAGAGGGGAACCAATCAATCTACGAACATTTCCCCCTAGGCCTTTCAACATTGAGGACTACATCAAGATGTATTGTGAGGCCAGCATTGAGAAGGTAGGTTCTCAAGTGCCCATTCACAAGATCACCAGCTTGTCACTAAGAGTGATCCTATTACTTATTAGGTAGATTACTGGATCTGCAACCCTTCACCAGGCTTCCTAGGTGCACATGCATTGTGCAATTCAGTGCTAGGAGGCACATATATTCGACTAGAGTATGACCATGCTCATATGCATGAAGAGGCAGTTGACAGAGTGTTGTGAGTGTAAGAAAAAAAAATTCATGTTTGGCACCATCCTTTGATCGTTCTTCTTCTTTGAGAGTGCCCAGTCTGAGTCCTAGAGAGACTATATGGGGGCATGTGGCCTCCTTCCTAGTAGTATGTATATGGGCAACACTGCTTCCATGATAGGGGGGAGGGAGGACCATAGAGGCCTTTGATGAAAAATTATTTGAATGGTGGGAATGGTAGATTCCAGCGATAGAGGACTACCCCTAAGCTAGAATCAACTTTTCCAGAGATCTAGACATGCCCATGCCTTCCAGAGAGGAGCGAGGAGAGCTAGGTAACATATTTTTAAATTTATTTAATTTTAATTGTTTTTATATATATCATTTTTATATGCATAATACTACCGACTTCTATGTATCTGTTATATACAGATGTGGGACTAGTGCGCCTGATGGAATTCACAAGGACTCAACAACATCCTCTACCAGAGGAAGGAATAAAAACAGTCGATGGACCAGTAGCCGTAGGGGACCTCCAGCTGGAGAGTCTAAGAGATTTTTGAGGTGGGCGAAGCACAACCTCACCGTGCTCACTCGTACAGTTCCTATGGCCGAGATCGAGGATATCCCACCTTCCATGCAACCTCATGTAGTGGGGGTGCCACGGACATGGGTCCATCTTTTTCGATGTTTGGCCAACGTCGCCATTCACTACGGTAGGACCAATAGGCCCCTAGCTTAGATAGGCTGGACTATTATGTGCCAAGAGTACCTTTGTATATTTTTTGAGGGTATAAGCCCTGTGATGTACACCAAACCTTATTTTTTGAGGCCTTCACACCCACCTATGTACTCCTGACATTTTCACACACACACACACATATATACATCTTTATTCGTCTTATGGATCACATTTTTTACAAATGTATGTACATGTGTATGTGTGTGCCTCTTTTTATGTTTGTGCAATATGCCAATCTAATACTTGATTAGATAGAATATTTGTCATTTGATTTAATCTCCTAGGAACATGGATATACGTAATGTAATGAAAGTAACGTTCTAAGAGATGTACCCTAAGGAAAAGTTGGTGTAAAGTAGGATCATAAACATGGTAAACTCCATTTAACTGGGACACAACCAGCTGAGCATATAAGTAGACCCGGAGGTGAGAAATGCCAAGCAACAAAGTGTCACGAAGCAACTCTATCACTGTGTTGTACTCAACGACATTGTTTTTGGCGTCACCTAGACAGATACTTCTAGAAGATAGAAACTATCCTTCAGGTGTAAAAATCACCCAAGTTGCGGAAGTAAGCTTCCGAGTGTGTCGGTTAGCACCATCCACGAACCCAAAGAACAACTCTGATTCACTTGACATCTACCACAGTGAAAAACATGACATAAATAATGACACGTCCATAAAACAAAAAAGCCAAAAAACTGTATAAGAACTATACATATATACAATAAGTCACCTAGGTGACCAACCTAAGAGTAATACTTCTTGAGGTAGAGCCCATTTATAGGCTCTGCCAAATAATTTCCCTCAAAGTCAACCAGATGGTAAGCACCCTTCTTTAAGACCTCTTTCATGATGAAAGGTCTGAACCACATGGGTTTGAACTTGCCTGCCCCCAGGGGATCCTTGTCTTGATCATAGACCAGAACAAGATCGCCTTTGGAGAAAATCTGAGGATGAACATAATGATCATATTGACACTTGACTCATTGCTTTTGAGCCTCATTGGCCAAGGATGCATCACAACATTTCTCATAAAATTGTTCGAGATATAATAGGCGTTCCTAAAGTGGTGAAGTTTCTAGTAGTAACTCCACTACCAACTTTAAAGATGGGATCTGGCACTCAATAGGCAAGATTGCTTCCAACGCGTATACGAGTTGAAAAGGTGAGAAACTGGTGGCAGTCTTTATAGATGTTCGGTAGGCCTATAATGTTGAGTACAACATCAAATGACAATTTGACTTGGAAGAATTGATCATTCACTGAAGAATAGTCTTGAGAGACTTATTCACAGCTTCAACCTGACCATTCGATTGTGGGTAGTAGCGTGAAGAATGTTCTTGCCTCAACCCAAGCTTTGATTTTAACTCGGTCATCATTTTGTTTTGGAAGTGACTGCCATGTTCAGTGACAATATCCTTCGGGATGTCGAACCTTGCTACTATCTGGTTAAAAATGAAAAGAGTTGTTGTTTCTCCATCATTGTTAAACTTTGGCATAGCCTCAACCCACTTTGTGAAGTAGTATACCACTACGATGATATAAATATGCCCCCTGGATGAAGCTAGGTGACATGTAGTAAAATCAATCCCCCACTCAGTGAAGGGACCAACAACGGTGATGGGAAACATGGGAGAAGGATGTGCCCACATCTTCTGAGAGAAGATCTGAGATAAGTGGCACTTCTTGACCGACTCAACGCAATAATTGATTAACGTAGGCCAAAAGTAACCGGCACATAGAATATTTTGGGTTGTTGCCAATCGAGACAAATGACCACCACATGCTCCAATGTGGAATTTGTTAAGAACGATCTCTTCTTCCTCGTGTATAAGGCACCGGCGAAGAATGAAATCTACGCCTTGACAATACAAAGTGTCATCGAGTATGATATAGTTTCGTGCCTGATGGTGAATTCTTTGATGCTCGTCATGGGAGGCAGAAGCGGGGCACTTCAAATTTTGGAGATAGACTAGTATATCTCCATACCAGGGGTCCAAATATGCGATTAGAAAAATATCTCCTTTAATAGGTGATTCTTCGGGCATAACATCACTTAATTCAACTGGAAGTTCCAAAATAAGTTCCACAAAGACCAACAACTTATTGGATTTCGCGGAAACAAAATCCAAGTCAAATTCATGGAGGATTACAATCCATCTACTGATATTTCTGCCAATCTCTCATCGTTTCAACACGTATTGAAAGGGATTCACAACGACAATGATGGTGGTCTTGTGAAGAAGAATGTAATGAAGGAACCTCTGGACAACATGAATTGCTACCAAATAAATCTTCTCAACATGAGAATAGTTTAGTTTTGTCCCAACCAGGCCTTGACTCAGATAATAAATAACATGATCCTCGAGCAGATCGTCCTCTTGAACCAATACCATGTCGATGGTCGACTCTACAGTGGCAAAGTACAAAAAGAAATATCTATTATAATTGGGAGGTCGGAGCATAGGGGCAGACGTAAGGGTGTGTTTCAACACTTCAAAAGAGAATTGAGAGGCTTCATCCCAATATAAGGGGACTCCATTTTTCAATAGACGCATGAACCCTTTAGTGATCTCGTCGTAGTTTGCGAAAAAACGTCGAAGAAAGTTCGCTTTTCCTTGCAAGCTCTGAAGCTGGGGTATTGTGCACTAGGGGAGGAAACTAAACTATCACCTCAACCTTAAGAGGGTCGACCATGATCCTTGTTGTCGAAACAATGAAACCTAAGAGATGAACCAAAGTCACGCAGAAACTGTTTTTGTTAGGATTCAAGCGAATCTGATAGTTGAAAAATCATTCGAAGATTAGTTGGAGGTGTGTGGGATGATCAGATCTCTTGTAAGAACGTGATGCTAGATCATCAAGAGAAGCCTCGACTATATGTCTAAGGTCGTGGAAATAAAAAGACATGGACCGTTGAAAAGTGGATCCAACATTCTTCAGTCCAAAAGGAATATTACGATATGAAAATGTGCCCCAAGGACAAATACAAGTTCTTTTATGTTGGTCTTCTAGTTTGATCTGAATCTGGTTATATCCCAAAAAACCATCCATGAATGAAAATACCTCACAACATCCACTTTCATCGATAATCTGATCGATGAATGGGGTGGGAAAATTATCTTTCGGGCAGGTCTTGTTCAGGTCATGGAAGTCCATGCACACGTGAATCGTACCTTGTTTTTTGTTAACCAGAATGGGATTTGACACCCATTATGTCAACTGTACAGGGTAGATAAAACTAACTTTAATAAATTTCTCTACTTCAGCCTTAATTATTGTCGCTTTCTAAGGATTCACTGGACGAAGCTTCTATCAGGCCAGCTTGGCATCAGGATAAGTTGTTATCTCATGTTCAACAATTCTTGGTTCTATGCCTGGATTTTCCTCGTAAGACCGGGAAAAAACATCGCAAAATTCCTTAAATAAATATGTATAAATGAGAATATCTTTGGGGGAGAAGTCTTCTCTGACAAAAACATTCTCCACAACGCCAGAGGTTCTGGAGATATATATAGGGATCGTTTCGGTGATACTCGCCATATTACCCTGAACATAAACAACGTGCATTTCCAGAGGATTAATAGGACAAGACCTATCTCCAGTCATATTCAAAACAAATTTGCCTTCCTCTATTCTTCTTAACTCCAGGGGAAAGTATCATCTATGATGGAGATCATCCTAGGATTTGTCTGGACCAGTCAATGCCTCGAGAATCACCTCACCTGAGGGAAAGACCAGGTTTAAAGAATTTGTAGTGGCAAGGGAACCTTGAGCCCAACTAGGCTTGAGAATTGGATCTAACTCCTATGTGGGAGTCAGATCAGGGTTGGCCGAAGCTTGTTGGAAAATATTGTACGCAACTTCTACCATGGACAAGGGCATGGCCATGCCAAAATTCCCTGTCCCTTCCATTGGGGTCGATGGGGAAGGAAGGGTCCATGGATAATGAAAGTAAGTCGTTTGAAACGACGACATTTGAAAAATTCTAGCCCTAGGTTGGTTGGGGGTAGCCGATATAAGCTTGACATGGACAGAAGGAGATGGGTAATCAAAAGTACCTATCAATTATGGACATAAACCAACCCCTATGTTGACGGTGTCGAGCTGAGGATTATCAATCATTGGGACCGTGGATGCCCCCGATTAAGGGTTAGGACGAGAGAAGGAAAACTGGTCAATGGTCATGATTCGACTCTCATGTGGAAAAAAAAAACTCAAAAAATGGTAGCAACGACTGCATGCATTGCATAGGTCCAAATCCTTCCTAACAAAAGGTTGTAGTTGAGAGACATATAGACCACTTCAACTTCGACACACACAATCTTTCCTCATAACTACATGGGGAAAGAAGGAATGATTCCATGTGGTTTGAACGAATGACCATCGAAAGTTGTAATAAATGTAGGCGACGAAGAAAAAATGGGTTGGTCGGTGGCCTTCCAACATGCCAACGACATCACGCAAGTCGAGACGTCATCATCAACCATCGTATGGACTATATTCTGAGTAAAATATTTTGTGGTGTAAGACACAACTATATGAAACATAATGTGGTAAGGAAGACGAGGTTTCAAGTCAATTGGATTGAGAATGATTGCTCCTGGGTTACAAGTTTCTCCAGATCCCAAGGTGGATAACATGGATTTTCTCTGCGAATGGAAGCTCTGGAGGACTTCGAAAGTAGACATCCTACAAGGGTTTTGTGCCAAAGTTTCCACAATAGAGTAGTTCTGGGTAGCCCTCGTGTTCATATTATGAGAATCTTTCTTGAACGCACCTTTGGGGATGTGTGTCATTATTTCGCCCATCGTCTTCTCAATATTGAGAGGAAATGGTGGGTCTGTGGCTTCTCTACCCTTTTCGATAGAGTTCAACATTCTGTAATCTCAGGTCTTAGTCACTATATGATTTTCACCTTTCAACATGTAAACATTCACAGCCAAGGTATTACCAGTAGACACGGGGGGTCCCTGACTGCCCCCTTCCACGCTCAAAGATGTTGAAGCTTGATACATGTTTTTCCCATGTGGAAATGGGTTCATCAACACATCAGGTGGTTGTTGAGCCAATAGCTTATGAGCCTCCACAAGTCATGGGCACAGGTGAGTTGGGTGGTCCTCCATGCAAAGGTTACATGGATACTTCAACTTTCTATTTTTTGTGCTTCCCCCGCCATCATTATTATTAAACTTTTTGTCCCCTTTACCCTTCTTGTTCCATTGTTTTTTCTTTCCTTCAGGATATTGGTTGGCCTTTGGGTTCGTCGATTGCACACTATGTACATCAAACATTTGGGTAGGGGGAACAACCGAACCGAAGGTCTGGTTGGTTGTCGTCTATTGTATCGACAATTGTTGCAATTGATTTGACAACAAATCAGTAAAATTTCCTTATGTTGAGCCCACTATACCATCGACATGTGGTCCATAATTTTTTTGGCCTTGTCGAGGATGGACCATGGTGCATCTGGAAAAATCTCATAGATCAAGCTAGACTGAGAGTAAATTAGTTCGCACTGTTGCATTCTCATTATCGCCTCCTCCTCTGAAAACACTCATGAAGTTGAAACATCCTTGGATAGAACTGGTACCAAAGATTTCATAAACCACTCCAACAAGAAAGTCAGTGGGGTCTCTACCTTAATCAAGCTCTTTCGATGCCTCCATTCACGGATGTGATCTGAGATATGGTCGTCCTTAGTATGCTCAAAGTTGGCCAGCAACTCGGTGCCGACATCGTATCTCACGGGTAGTTAGAAATTGTTTAGGAATACCATTGCCAAGTCGCTAAAGTAAGAATACTTTGAGCGGTCGAGATCAATATACCATTTCAAGGAACCCCCGATAAGAGTGTGTTTAAAAAGGAGAAAATGCACAGATTCATCTCGCAGCAAGTTTGACGAGCAACATAAGTGGAAGTTTGTCACATGATCACCCGAGTCTTCGCCAGGCTTGCCTTCGAATTTTGGAATATCCGAGGGAAACTTAGTTGGCATGGGGGGCCAACATGGATCATGACAAATTGGGTCATTGAGAAACCTTGACAAGTCTGGAAGATGTAGCATTGCCAGAAATAGTAGCTTGGGTTGGGTACTATGTATAGGAAAAAGGGGACCTGGAGTTTGACTGGCACCAGGTTTCCAGGAAAAGTTGGGTTGTTGTCCAGGGTTCTGGTAGAAACCATGGACTTGACCAACGTATGGAAACTGTGTTTGTTGGGATATCATCGGCTGATTCTCGTAATCATATGACTTGGGTTGGGCGAGGATTTCTCCCTGCCTTGTGTACCAAGGATTTTGGAAGGGGATGCCCCAACCAATCCAATGGGCATAGGTACTGAGCCATGCCCGGGGTTTCATTAACCATGGAAGGGGTTTTCCCTGACCAACATCCCCTGTAAGGGAATTGATCCCTACCAAGGACTCCAAATTTCTTGTCAGGAGAAAACTCTTGTACTTTCCCCCTGTGTAGGAATAGTTCCCTGCATAGGATTCTGCTACCCAAAGCCGGGGTTTCCCCCAGCCAAGACAGCAATTGAAGAAAAAGTGTTATTACCAAACGTGTCGAACAAAGAGAACAACATGGATCCCACCGACGTAGTGTAAGACGGATTTCATAAAATTACTTCTCCAAAGAAGTTGTAGTTAGCATTAGGCCCAATGGGTTGCTGGAAATCACCACCAAGCGAAGGGGGCAAAGGAGGTATATGAACCCCACCGTAAGGGATAAAATTGAAGGGGACTGAAGTTCCCCCGGTAGACCCTTTCACAGGAGAGTTTGAGATCCCTTCCCCCAGACCCATGGTCTATAAGGTGGAGTAGGTAAGGACTGAGTTTGAATCAAAGCTGGGCATCCCATATGAAAATGGAGGGTCCGTCAAATTCTACATAAACGAAGAAGTGTTCGTCGTTGATGACGGTATCATACCACTGCTCGAAGTAAAGGGAGTTTATCTAGGTGGATATTGGTTACCACCCACCTAATCCAACTATATTATTTTGTATTTTTTCATGTTAGCACATCTTGTTGTACTTTTAGGTTTGTTTTGGGGCCCTAAACATTTTTTTTTAATTTCCATAGTCAGACTATAGATGGAGTAAGAGTCTAATGGAGAAATGTGTAGATCTCTGAAATACCTTTTCAACGGGATATCACGTGCCAAAATTGAAGGTCGTATGAAAAATTTACGACCCTAGGAAGTTGAGGTACCAAATTACACCAACTTACCCATAGGGCCCACATGAATTTTGGCGTTTCACCTTCTAGGGTTAGGTTTTTGGATATATAGGGTTTTGGCATTCAAGAGTAATATGAAAAGGGCCTATGGAGCCTCATTGTAATCCATTTTCTTCTTATAAGGATGTGTGTAGTAGCCACATCTCTTCTCAGAGATAGCTACTACCATCCAATCAAGTCTCAGTTCTGCAGTTTTACAGTTTCATCCTATTTCATTATTTAATAGAAGATATTGTTCACTGGATATTTGTGTTATTCTTCCTATCTCCTTGTTTATGATATTCAGTCTATTAATCAGTTCGTTCTGCTACTAAATCTGGATTAGTGGTATCAGAGCAGTGTGCTTTTCATTTATTTTTCTTTGTGCATGTCCCCAACAAGGTTTGGGTACAAGAAGTTTGGACTCGAACCAATCGAGCCATTACCAGATCAGTTGTGCCAAGCCCGACAACAACCCATGGGAGACGAAAATAAAGATGATGGAGCAGGAGATCCTATTAAAATGTTGCTTGTGGAAGCCCTCATGTGACAAAGGAACAAAATGATGGACAATTTCATGCAGATCCTTCGAAGGTTTCCCATGGGAGAAGCATATTCATCAAACGACCATGCAACCCCCTTCAAGGTACAGGTAAATTTTGATATTCCATTATTTGAAGGACCGGTAGATGCAGATGTTGTAGATAAATGGTTGAATCTGCTTGAAGGATATTTTTCGGTCCACAATTTTTTCGATAGGGAAAATATCACTTTTTCACTCCTCAAGGTCATTCCCCATGTTAAAGACTGGTGGGATACTTACTCTGAGAAAAGGGTCGTGGAGGAATATGCAATATTTGTGGTGGCCCCTACATGGGATTCCTTCCGGGACACCATTAAAGAACAATACTACCCTGTTGGAAGCTATGAGGACCGGTACACTAGATGGACCACCCTACATCAATAAAGGGACCAGACAATACTAGAATTCACCAATATTTTCCATACCCTACACAACAAATTGGGTATCAAATATTATGAGAATCATATGGTTCTCAAATACTTTGGTTTTTTGCATAGATATTCTCAAACAGAAATGGAGTTAGTGGACATTGCCTCATTGGGAATGACTTATAGATACGCTGTCAAGATCGAGTAGAAGTTTAAGAAGAAACGATGAGAGTTTGGATCTGTAAACCCCTCATAGTCGAAGAAGGAAAAAGGAAACCCCAACTCATACAGCAAGGGACCAAGTCGAGATTCCCTCCCTCAGGACAATCCATCCAAGCCACAACACAATAAGGGCAGTGCAAAGACGAATAAGGACACGAGAAAATGGTGTGAGTACCATAAGAGTCCTTCGCACAACACTAAAGAATTTTGCTCCAAGCAGTCCCTCGTGGTCGAGCTGAAGGCTTCCGAGTCAGAGGGTGATTCCAATTCCATGTCAAATCCTAAATAAGGGAAGTGGATTATTGATGTTGAACCCAGTGCCACAGTCGCTACCACCAATGTTTGGCCAAGCGAACCAGAGAAGGAAAACACCTCTTTCACTCACAGATGTGGGTTAAGCAGGGTCTGATTCATTTCATTGTCGACAATGGTAGCTAGAAGAACATGATTTCAGCAGAGGTTGTCAAGCAGTTGAATCTGCCAATGACACAACACTCATAACCCTACACCATCGGTTGGCTTCGTCAAGGAAGAGATCTTCGTGTTAGCCAATAGTGTCATCTGTCCTATGAAATCAATCCTTTCAAATATGAGGTATTGTGCGATATTTCTCCCCTTGAAGTTTTTGATGTTCTTTTAGGACAACCATATTTTTGGAAGCGTCATGTTGTGTATGAGTCTAGACCTCGAAGTGTTATTATTAATTTGGGTAGACAATTGTACAGGATCCCATAGGTGGCACCGCCTACTGTTGTTTCTTTAATCTCTTCTAAAAAATGCAGTAAGGTCATTTCAAAGACTGATAAGTTCATCTTCTTTGTGATCCATTCTCACAGTAAGAAGAAGTTTGCATCCACATCTATGGCCTCTAGGAAATTCCTCTCTTTGCAGTAGAAGCAAGAGGATGGGATCGTGGAAGAATACAGAGGCATCTTCGCCTCACCTACAGGGGTACCAACACACTGCCAATTCAAGCATCCAATTGATTTGACCCCCAATGCACCTCTACCTAATGGACCAATATATCAGTGCTCATTGATGGAGAATGATGAAATTAGGTGTCACATCCAAGAGATTCTTCAAAAGGGGCACATCAGACCCAAATCCTCCCCTTGCGAAAGCCCGATTGTACTGCTGCAGAAGAAGGACAGGACTTGGTGAATCTACATTGATTACCGAGCCTTAAATAAAATCACAGTCATGAACCACTACCCCATTCCCAGGATTGGTGAGCTTCTTGACCAACTCAAGGGGGAAAATTTCTTCATCAAGATTGACCTGAATTCTGGCTAACACCAGGTTACCATCGAACCAACTGATGTCTAGAAGACAACTTTCAAGTCCAAAGAAGGTCTCTACAAATGACTAGTCATTCCCTTTGGCTTAACAAATGCACCAACCACTTTCATGAGGTTGATGGATGATGTATTGAGACCCTTCACCAACTCCTTTGTGGTCATATATTTGAATGACATCCTCATCTTCAGCAAAACGTGGGAGGAGCACATGCGTCATATTCATCAGGTTTTGAGCACTCTAGGACAACACAAGCTTTATGCCAACTTGGAAAAATGCTCTTTTGGCATGAACATGGTCCAATACCAGGGATACATTTTCGATGAGCATGGGGTACATGTTGATCTAGCTAAGTTCCAATTCATTCGCGACTAGCCATCCCCAACCACACTGACCGAGCTTCGAAGCTTCTTGGGACTAGCCAATTTATACTGACAGTTCGTGTTGGGATTCTCCCATATTTCTTGGGCCCTCAGCCAGGTGACCAAGGGCGGTGGTAGGGCCAAGTTCGTGTGGGGGAGGGAGCAACAATGAGCATTTGATGATCTGAAACATCATTTGTTCTCAACTCCAGTACTCTCCTTGTTTGATCTGCAACAACCATTTGATATTGAGATCGATGCATCTGACTATGCTGTGGGTGCAGTTCTCACTCAACATGAGCATTCGGTGGCATACCATAGTGAGACACTCTCTGATGTTGTTTGGAAATACCCCACCTATGAAAAGGAAGTGTATTCCATTGTACAATCCTTTTGTCAATGGAAACATTACATTATGTGGAAAGAGACGATCATACACACTGATCACAAGCCTCTATAGTTCATACAAGCACAGGGGAAATTGCAAAATGACCTCCATCAGAAGTGGTCCACCTACCTGCAACAGTTCCATATCAACATCAAGTATAAGACATGTATATCCAATCGTGTCACTAACTGCCTCAGTCGGCCTCCTGTGGTTGCACTCACCACTATTCTCCATTCCTATGGACATGAAACATCGGAGTGGCCCCAACTTTACCAGCCAGATCCAGAATTATCCACCACATATCGTCTCTTGGGTACATGCACCATTGTCACTGATTTTCACATTGAGGACAAACTCTTATGCCACCTGGGACATCTATGTGTTCCTACAAGCGAGCGTGCAAAGATGATTTGGGAATCCCACTACATTCGGGTGGCAGGACATTTCAGTGTAGAGAAAACTGTGGTTGTTCTTCAAAAACATTTTTATTGGCCAAAACTTCGACAAAACATTAACAAATATATCATATCTTGCACTTCCTGTGCCATTTCCAAGCCATTCATCAAGAAGAAAGGATTATACACCCCTCTTCATATTCTCGAGAAGTCATGGGAATCCATCTCCATGGATTACATGTCTGGTTTGTCATCCACCCATCATGAAAATGACTACATGTTTGTGGTCATTGATCGGCTTTCGAAGATGGGCATCCTCACATCCTGTAAGAAGAATGTCATAGTGACAAATACTGCCAAGATCTTCTTCGAATGAGTTTGGGTCTACTTTGGAACCCACAGACCATCATCTCTGACTGAGACAACAGGTTCCTCAGCACCTTTTGGTCGAGTCTCTGGTCTTTGTTGGACACCAATCTCACAAAATCCAGTTCTTTCCACCCCAAACTAATGGCCAAACCGAGTTTTTTAATCGAATGATTGTGCACATCCTGCACATGTACAATTCTAATCATCCTCGTACATGGGATGAGAGTCTCCCATATGGACAACACAATTACAATAGGGCTCTCCATAGTTCCACCGACCATATCCCATTTTAGGTGGGCCTAGGATTCCAACCCTTGGGACCCATTGATGTTGCACTTCCTCTTTCCACCACATAGACTGACTCTTCCCCTGATCAGTCTATGATGAAAAAATTCACCAGATTCATTGAGTGGATTCATCACATCTGTGAACAAGTGCAAGAGATTCTACAGAAATCCAATGCTATGTACAAGAAGTGCCATGATAAACACAGGGTACCACACTAGTTTCAGGTTGGCGAAATATTATGGTTACATTTTTAGAAGGAGTGTCTCACTGGGCCCCATCGAAAGATTCGCCCACTTTGTTATGGGCCTTACACTATCACCAAGGTGGTGGGTAGAAATACTTTTGAGCTCAACACTCCACCATTCCTTGGTCTGCATCCAATATTCAATGTGGACCTCCTTCAACCATATTTTCCTCCATTATTGGACACCTCTGATATCACCGAACAACTGACACCAATAGATCTCAACCCTGACTACATGGAACAAGCATCCACTGATCACATAGGTCAAGGGCACTCGCCAGTAGCAGTTCCAACTTTATTGGGTTGTCAAGGCAGGGAAACTCCTACACCAAGGCAAGTGGCTCACCCGGGGCCAAATCCTGTAGAATTTTCCTCACCTGATGGGGGAACTCAATGAAATGGAGACCATTTCTTCCTAAGGGTGTAGGATTGATCTAGATGGATATTGGTGGCCACCCACCTAATCCAACTGGCTTATTTGTATGTTTTCATGTCAGCACATCTTGTTGTACTTCCAAGGTTATTTTGGGGCCCTAAACATTGTTTTTTTACTTGCCACAGTTAGACTATAGACTGAGTCATATTATGACGGTGTAATGTGTATATCTATAAAATATCTTTCCAACAGTCTATCACACGCCTAAAATGGAGTTCGTATACAAAAGTTATGTAACACCCTGAGTTTTGAATCCCCAGTTTAAATAATGTATTGTTACAATGTTGAGATGCCAGAGTGCCCAAACAATTATTAAAAAGGCCAGTGTGCCAAAGAAATGTAATGTTGGATCATTATTAATAATAAATACATCGTTGGTTGCTAGACAGACAAGGACTAGAGTTATAGGGGGCTATGATTCCACAAGAGAGGGGGCTTGAGGGGCTACATGTTATTTTCCTATTCTAATAACCCTTTTTTCCAAGGGAGGGGATCAGTTACGTGAGCTTCTTGGGGGAGGCTAGGAGGTTCTTGATTCCCCACGAAATACATAAACCCTCCCTTAGACTATTAGGGGGGTTGGCTGATAGCTCATTCGCTCATTTTCTCATTCACTCCTTCATACACTTATTCGTTCATACACTTGATCAATTTTTCATGCCTTCATTCACTTGATCACTCATTCATTCATCCCATCCTTACCTATCACTCATTAATCCATTCTCATCTGCATCTTGGATTGGGAAACGGAAATGAATTTTCGGAGAGAAGTCATGGTATTGTTGGCTGTATAGGTCGCTGGTGAAATCCAGCCATGACTTGAGGCCTTCATGTTTGAGATGCATTGGCATGTGTCCAGCGTTGTTCAAAGTTGCAAGTTCTAAGAGTTCCAACATTGATATTATGGACTAGTTGCGTTGGAGGCCAAAGTAAGGAAAAGGATTACCTGAGGGGCTACATGGCAGAGAAGGGTGGAGGTCCATTCTCTTAGGTGTTGCAAGTTGGGTACTTGGATTTTTGTGAGTGTTGGGAAAGCCTGTGAGAGATGGAATGATGACTGGTTTGGGGAAGTGTTGGAACAAGGGCAGACCCAGGGTTCAACGCTTCAACAACGCACCAAACAAACCCTAACTACTAGCCTTTTTGGAAACACCTGCAAAGCAGATGATGTCTCACCCGAGGTAGAGGCAGGGGTGGTTGCAGGACTCAAATGTCTGCAACCTAGATGGGACACAGATCTGTGATTACACCACTCTAACAAAGCACTTAGTAATTAACATTCATTGGTATTTGACCCTTATTCACCTCGCAGATCCAAACCCTAATTACAGAACAACGCAATATTCAACCAGATATAACACATCTAAGCACTTAGCACATTTAAAGAGATCAGATCTAGCATTCATTCACATCACTAGGCATTAAGATATCAAACAAGATTCATCTAAACATTCATTACTATACTAAGCTTAAATCATATGAACAATACAAAAACCATAATGCACAAAGCAACCATAACACAAGATATACGTGGTTCACCCTAGTGTGGGGCTACATCCACCAACTCTTTTGTTCTTTATTACCTTCAGTCAATCTTCCTACATGCACAAAACCCAAAAACCCTACTCTGCGCAGGACATGAGATCTGTGCGCACCTCGCCAGATCCTCCTTCCTTGCGTTAGGTCACAACACAAATCCTTATTACACAATCCACACACTAGATTTTTACAATCACTTGCACTTAGCTCTGCAAGAAATCAACACAGCATGCACAAAGCATGTTGGCACAAGGGAAAACCTAGGGTTCAATGCTTCAACAACGCACCATCAAAACCCTAACTACTGACCCTTTCGACAACACCTATGAAGTAGATGAAGTCTAACCCAAGGTAGAGGTAGGGGTGGTTGCAGGACTCAAATGTATGAAACCTAGCTGGGACACAGATCTGTGATTACACCACTCTAACAAAGCACTTAGTAATTAACATTCATCAGTATTTGACCCTTATTCACCTCGCAGATCCAAACCCTAATTACAGAACAACGTAGTATTCAACTGGATCTAACACATCTAAGCACTTAGCACATTTAAATAGATCATATCTAGAATTCATTCACATCACTAGGCACTAAGCTATCATATGAGATTCATATAAACATTCATTGCAGTACTAAGGTTAAATCATATGAACAATACAACAACCATAATTCAGAAAGCAACCATAACACAGGATATACATGGTTCACCCCAGTGTGGGGCTACACTCATCAACTCTTCTCTTCTTTATTATCTTTAGTCAATATTCCTACATGCACAGAGCCCAAAAACCCCACACGACACAGGTTAGGAGACCTACACGCACCTCACCAGACCCTCCTTCATTGAGTTAGGTCACAACACAAAGCCTTCTTACACAATCCGCACACCAGCTTCTTAAAATCACTTGCACTTAGCTCTGCAAGATCTCAACACAGCATGCACAAAGCATCATAACCATTCACACTTAGCTCACATTGGACTTCATTCCCCCCTTACTTACATCACATATATTTAAATTTTTACATTAAAAAATGGGCCTAAACATGGGTAAACCCATGGGTGGACATCCCATACCTATTACATAAACCCTAAACCCAAAAGTACCCTAAGAAGGGGCCGAGATCCTACAATTAAAGCCTTGACAAGTGCTCTACCTTCGACCAACTTGTCGAAGTCCCAAAAGAGGTCAAACATGACCAAGGTTCTCCAAAACTTTGTCAAGGGCCAACATGGCCCCAACACTCACCTGCGACTCATCTTGAGTCACTCTACTCTGGGTAACTCTGCCTCAAACACCTCGAGATGCTTCAACCTTCTGCTTCACCTGGGCCTCCTGCTCAACGAACTCCTGAATAACTTCCTCGGTCACAGGTCCTTCCAAGCATTGTTAGACTTCAATGGATTCTTTTTCTAGATCTTCTCCTCATCCTTCAATCTCCTTAAAAAGTAGGAAAGCTACATCTTGCACTGGATGGAGCCTCTGAGCCACTCACATGACTTTTCTCTGTATGGCATGGACCTATTGTTGAGCCGTGCATTGTTCTTGAGATCTTTTCATTTTCTCAACCATTGACAAGGGATTCAACGATCATAATGCTCCACCATGGTGAAGTGCCAATCAGTGTTGTATTGATATTCCAACGAAGTTCAAGTTCTGAAAACCTTCCTTATGCGAAGTTCTTTCTGGAGCCTCTTGCAAGTTTTCTAACTTTTCTTTCTTCTTGCTGAGATTTCTAGCCTTCTTTCCTGTAATCTGAGTTATTGGGTTTCTCTTCCCATTTTGATTCTTATCTTCTCTCAGCATAGTAACTTCACACGGCTATGGATTTTTCAAGGGTTCTGAGAGTAATACTTATTCTTTTTCTGGAGTAGGTGCTCTACTCTCTTGTACAGATAGGGGTTTCACATCTTCCTATGTTCTTTCAACTTTGACATCTAGATCTCTGGTCCCTAGCAACTTTGACTTGTTCTCCTGTTCCTCTATCAAGTGTGTTAATATCTTAGTCATGAAATTTCTTAGTTCTTGCTTTTTCTGTTATAGATCTTCCTCTCCTTGTTTCCTTTGTGTTTGATCTTTCTCAATCCAAATCTTTCCTAGCAAAATAGAAAATGGGGCGTTGTTCTCAACAAACTTAATGACCTCAAATTCTTCCTCTGTCAAAGTTCCATGTGCACTCATAGGTATCTGGGTAAGTCTTCTGCATAGGGTTATCATCTTCCCTCTAAATAATCCTATTCTTCCTAATGAAGGGACCATAGTAGGCTTTCCCAAAATTTTCCAAGTTCTTTTTGTCATTATATTCACCCGTGTTTCCTCATCCAGAACACAGTCTATGTCTAAGTCTCCTATTCTTGTTTCTATGCACTCTTTTTCTTTTAATATCTTTGATAGATTGGTGTCTTTGTGATCATTCATGGTTTCTTTCATCTGCAATAATACGGTCTCTGATTCTTTCTGTGATTCTGCCATAGTCTTAGTCTCTTGGCCTTTCTCATGTTTTTCTTGTCTCATATTCATGTTTTCAACTTTAGCAATCATTCTAGGGAAATCCAAAACTTCATGGTCCATAGCTTTACAACAAATACAACTAGGTATTCTACCAGGGCATTCCTTATCCAGATGGTCGGGTCTTCTACAACTATAATAGAGGGTTAATCCTCTCTTTCGCTTAAATGATCCCCAACCTTTCCTGTACTGTGCACTGGGATTACAGTTAATAACCTGCAAAAAAATATTTCTAGGATCCTGCATCCATTTGTTAGTCCAAACATTCTTTCTATGCATAGGAATAACATATCTTTCATTACTTCTATCATATCTATTCATATCAACTCTTCTTTTGTCTAACTGTGCCCTAGTTTTCAGACTAGGATAAAATTTATCAAACATACCTAGTTCCATACTTTCGAAATAAAAATTTTCACTTATCTTATCATTTTCAGAGCACAAATATTTTAGATATTACCTCTTTTGACAAAAAAATTCACTGATCTTACCTCTTTTCTTCAGATCCAATTCCTTTCTTAGCACAGAGCTTCACAAGTCAAGTAGAATACTGCGTAATAAAGTAGCAGATCTACTCACAAAGATTTATTTTCTTCATTTCCCAGCAATCAGAGTTTCAAGTCCTGGCAACAGAACCATTTTTTGGCACCAGGGCAGACCCAGGGTTCAACTCTACAACAATGCACCAACAAAACCCTAACTACTGGCCCTTTCGGCAACACCTATGAAGAAGATGAAGTCTCACCCGAGGTAGAGGCAGGGGTGGTTGCAGGACTCAAATGTCTGCAACCTATATGGGACACAAATATGTGATTACACCACTCTAACAAAGGACTTATTAATTAACATTCATCAATATTTGACTGTTATTCACCTCACAGATCCAAACCCTAATTACAGAACAACGTAGTATTCAAATAGATCTAACACATCTAAGCACTTAGCGCATGGAAAGAGATCAAATATAGCACTCATTCACATCACTAGGCACTAATCTATCATATCAAATTCATCTAAACATTCATTAATGTACTAATCTTAAATCATATGAATAATACAACAACCATAATGCACAAAGCAACCATAACATGGGATATATGTGGTTCACCCCAGTGTGGGGCTACGTCCACCAACTCTTCTCTTGTTTATTATCTTCAATCAATGTGCCTACATGCATAGAGCCCAAAAGCCCCACTCTGCACAGGAAAGGAGATCTGTGTGCACCTCGCCAGATCCTCCTTCCCTGAGTTAGGTCACATCACAAAGCCTTCTTGCACAATCCACACACCAGCTTCTTACAATCACTTGCACTTAGATCTGCAAGATCTCAATACAGCATGCACAAAGCATCATAACCATTCACACTTAGCTCATATTGGACTTCATTCCCCCCTTACTTACATTACCTAGCTTTCTATTTATACGTTACAAAATGACCCTAAACATGGTTAAACCCATGGTTCAACATCCCATACCCATTACATAAACCCTAAACCCAAAATTTCCCTAAGAAGGGGCCGAGATCCAGTGATTTCCACTTCGACTTGTGCTTTTCCTTCAACCAGCCTATCGAAGTCCCAAAAGAGGTCAAACATGACCAAGGTTCTCCAAAACTTGGTCAAGGGCCAACAAAGCATCATAAACATTCACACTTAGCTCACATTGGACTTCATTCCCCCCTTACTTACATCGTCTATATTTCTATTTATACATTACAAAATGGGCCTAAACATGGGTAAACCCATGGGCTGACATCCCATACCCATTACATAAACCCTAAAGCCAAAATTTCAATAAGAAGAGGCTGAGATCCCATGATTTCTGGTTCAACTTGTGCTCTGCCTTCGACCAGCATGTCGAAGTCCCAAAAGAGTTCAAACATGACCAAGGTTCTCCAAAACTTGGTCAAGGGCCAACATTCCCCCATCACTCACCACTGACTCATCCCGAGTCACTCTACTCTGGGTAAATCTGCCTCAAACACCTTGATCTTGGATTGAGCTTCTTCGACCTGTTGCTTCGAATAGGCCTCCTGCTCAATGAAATCCTGAATAACTGCCTCAATCACAGGTCCTTCCAAGCACTGCTCGACTACAATGGTTGCTTGTTCTAGTTCTGCTCCTCGTCCTTCAATATCCTCAAAAAGTAGGCAAGCTGCATCCTACATTGGTTGGAGCCTCTGAGTCACTTCCATGACTTTTCTCTGTATGGCATGGACCCGTTGTTGAGTTGTGCACTATTCTTCGGATATTTTCATTCGCTCAACCACTGACAAGGGATTCAACTACGCTTGTATTATTGTTTCTTGTTGCTTTGCCTCATGGAGTTGTGACTCCAGTGTCTTTAGTTCAGGTTCCTCGGTAAGGCACTCATAATTCTGCGCACTTCAACTGCTAAGTTGTTTACATTTCAAGGCTAATGCCTTGATTCTATGGACTGCACTTCGGGCGGTTTCCTCCCGCTGGTCTCGCACTTCCTGCGGAGTGCTTGGAATTGTTTGTAGCTCCATTTCTGCTAATCTCTATTGAAGTTGTTGGATGGCTTCAATAAGCTTCTCCACTGGGTTTTCCTCCATTTTCTATAAGCCTGTCAGAGAGCAAAGTGCTTTGTTGACTGCTTCTTTAACTCCAACCTACTCCACGAGCTGTTATTTCTCCTACTAGATCTGTGCTCTATCCTCTATGAACTTCTCTTGGAGGTTGTCTTTTTCCTACTGTGAAACTCGGCGTTGCTCCATGGCTTCTTCTTGTGATTTCTTAAGGGACATTGTGGCTTGTTCTTTTTCTTCCTGCATGCGACGAAGGTGAGCTTTGGTCACATAAGTTATTATGCAAAGTTGGGCAGGCTCATCTCCCAACTTTGTTTCTTCTGATGGAGGGGGTGTAGTGGACACTACTCGGTTGGATCGAAGGGCTTGTTGTACCCCTCTCAACTCTACTTCAATTATTTCATACATGGTTTCTTGTTTCGCTTCATTGCGTTGTAAAATATCTTTTGCAGTATCTGAGACAACAACGATGATTAGGTTGATGTCATCCACCATGAGTACAATCTCCATCTTGGGCTTGCTAGCTTTGGACTTCTTCCATGAAGAAGGTTTCGTGGGGGAAACCTTTCTTTTCCTAGATGTCTCTGTGTCATCAGGGGGATTATGTGGTGGTGTTACTTCACCTTGCTTCTACTTATCTTCTTCCCCATTGTTCTCTTCTTTGTCTACTTCATCACCACCTCCTCCT